>JAVJIF010017522.1:0-74152 GCA_038442645.1 Agave tequilana
CCCCCCCCCCCCCCCCCCCCCCCCCCACATAACGTTCCTCAATGTCACAGAGGAGGATATTCATAATGGTTACTACTCCAGACTGAATTGGTCATCAAGGTCCCATATGGACACCTAACTGAAGCTGAAATTGCTCAAGGTTGCTCCCGTTGACACTCAAAATGACCTTATTGCCTAACATATAATGCTAACCAACTTCCTTGTCATTTCCCCTGAATTCCTATAAAGAAGCCAGAGCTACATGGTATTCTTAGGGAACCAACATTCAATGTTGTAGTCAATACTCAATACAAGCTATATTAAATATTAATTTAGGGGCTACTGAAGTAACTGAACAATCCAAGGATGAATCATTTTGGATACAGGTTGTTGGACTCCCTCTATACTCGTAATGATGCAGTATTGGTTGGTCTAGTCATAGTGGCTAACATTACAGACTGGGGCTAGCACTGTGTGCATCAGCATCCAAATCAAATGCTCCAAGCTCTTTGACAGTTGGCACCCTTGCCAACCAATTCTCCTACCATGTTACAATTGAAGTAATGAAAGAATAACAGAGAGTGTGCCACGTGACACCAACCACACATGCGCATAAAATTGGACTCACAACCTCCACATAGAAGTGCACTTCCATGGGCTCAAGGGGAGACAAGAACGTATATTGGCGCTACTTCAAAAGATCCTCGGTGAACCAGACAAACAATGGCAGCTCCTAGTTATGTGTAGCTGATGGCAAGTACCAGGAGCGCAAATTGTACAACATGACATTATGAAGTCCATGTCCCCAACAATTTTCTCATGGCTGCTGTATGGACTGATACCGATGATATTCTGTAGGGCTTTGCCATTCAAACTTAGTAATTTCTTTTTGAGTTCCCGCCTGGTAACAATCATAGTTAACGGAGCAACAAGACAAGAGGTAGACCTAAACTTAAAGAGAGGTCACCAATGATGAATTTAGATTACTAGTTCATGTAGCCAACCAAAGATTTGGGATAAATGCTCCGATGTTTTTCTCTATGAAGCATGGACACAGGACACGGGATAGGGACATGGATACAACACAACACAAACACGGTGATACGGCAAATCCTTAAAATGTAGGATACGAGACATGGTGATATAATTATGTGTATGTATGTATCTATATACATGTCAAAACCCGTAGTGATTAGGACGCGCTTTATCGAGTGAAAAAAAAATAAAATCTAAATGATTTACATCCATAACTTCTAATAAGTAACAAACAAAACAAAACAAAAAAATCTAACTAATACCTCACCTAGTTCGTGATGTGTTTAGATTATACTAACATATTTGCCTATGTCAAAAAAACATTCTTTTTTATGTTTTTTAAGCAACATACAAATTTTAGGTATTGAACAAATGATCTTTAGATTTTATTTAAAGCCGACATGAAGTTGGACACGGTATGGACACACGATTTTATGATTGTTTAAAAATCCGACACGGCTTCGAAGTGTCCAATACGTGTCGGGCAAGTGTCTTGCAAGTGTCAATGTCTGATACGTGTCCGACAAGGATACGACACTCATACTAAGTGTCCATACTTCATAGTTTTTCTTATTGTTGTGCAGAAGTCTAGACTTCATATTTCAATACTGGGCAGGAGTTGGTGATATGGAAAGGGGGTTTCTCTCCTCTTTTTATTTTTCTTTTTCTTCTGGGCAAGAATTGGTGATATGGAAAGGGGGTTTCTCTCCTTTTTATTTTTCTTTTTCTTCTTTTTATCCGGTGGGGGTTGCGAGGCGCAGACAGGATTGTGGAGGTTAGACTTTTAAAATGGCTAAAAAAATAAGTTATTCTTTGTGTTCATGTTAGTTTTCGAGATTTCATTTTTCAATATTATTTAGACTAGTTAAAGACACATGCTTCAATTATTTTTTAATTAAATATATATATAGCAAAATTTTTGTGCAAAAAAATTAAAGTCCTCCAAATATGATTTCATTTGATCTTTCTAATAAAATAATATTCTTACTTATTTGTGCAACTTATCTTAATTAGGAAATATCTATCAAAATTATTATGGAATTCTTGATAAGTTATGATAGTATCCCATACCCACTGCTCCAAAAATAAACCAAAATCATGATCAATCCACATGATAATGGGAGGCTAAATTTTACTCCAAATGTGATTTGTTATGTCAGATCAGCTATATAAAAAGGAATATGAATAATCCAAGAACAAAAATTATATCGATAATTAATCTAATTACTTATAGTTAAGACATTAAGAGTCAATTTCTTAAAACTTCAAAAACTATATGGAATGGTATAAATATAGGCAAGATAAATTACTAATCTTCTTTATTAGTCATTTTTCCCTATTTATTTATATTTTATGGTCTTTCTAACTTATAGAGTTAATATAAATCAAGAGACACATATATTTAGCTTTTACTAAAATTCTTCGCAAATCATGTTAGTATTCATACATACTATTATTATATATATAAATATATATATATATATATAATATAGATATAACGTATGTGTTCGTATATGTAGCTCATGTATATCATGATTCAAACAAAATTAATTTCCAAAATTATTGAAACATGATTTCAATTCGAAATTGATTTATATGTGCAAAAATTACTACAAATAGTATATTAGAAAACAAAAATATTTTAAAAATATTAACTTTAATTAATATAAATTTACTGAAGGGTGAATTTCTCTTAAACCTTAGAAAGTAATGACCAGTTGTACTGCGTTACAGTCTACTTAGGGCGTGCTTGTTTCCCGTAATTGACCCGTAAGTGGTAAAATGCAATTGTAGTAAAATCACTTACAGTGCTTGTTTGGAATCGTAAGTCGTAAAATATACTTGCTATACAATTGCAACCTAAACAGCAAATTTTGTAACCATGCAAATCTCACTTACAGCACAAACAGTTAATTTTGTGGCATGTAAATATTTATTGCAGGCAATTAATTGTAATTAAATTAATATTTTTATTATTAGATTAATATTTTTAAATTATGAGAAATCCTTATTTTAATTTTAAATATTAAATTTAATTATTAGATTAAAGTTTTATTAATTATTCTAATAATTTTTATTATTAGAATCTTTTTTCTTACTATATTGTAATATATAATATAAATTAATAATTTTTATTATTAAATTAAGATTTTTAATTTTGAAATCTAATATTTTTAATTATTAAATTTAATAATATTTAATATTAGATTGCAATATTAAATATTTTTAATAATTAATATTAGATTACTCTTAATATTTTAGTAATCTAATATTTTTTATTATTTTTTAATATTAACATTTTAGTATTTTAAAATTTTTAATATTTTTAATATTTACTATTTTTATTATTTACTTTAAATATTTTATATTTTTAATATTTACTTTTTTTATTTTAATTTTTTAATATTTAATATGTTTAAATCACCTAACAGTTAGTTTTGTGATTAACTTTTCCACTTACGACTTACACATTACCAACCATACAGCAAAACACAATATACTTTTTTACTTACAATTTCACATTATCAATCAAATATCGTAAAACTTACTTGCGTAAAACTCACTTACAATTGTAAAAGCTTACCATTTACGACTTATGAGTTACAGTCACTTATATTAGCCAAACATGCCCTTACATTACGCACTGTAGTATGAGAGCATTGAAAAGGCATGGACCACTAACAATATAAATCAGTCCAAAGCTAACTTCTTGTTACTTTTTTATTTGAAATTGATTTCTGCTAATGGATGTTTGCTGATATATTTGAAACAAGGATAACGTTTCAACTATTTCGTCTCGGTTTTGGTGAGTGTCGATCCAAAACTGACATGTTTTGGTTTCACTAAGTTTCAACCAGTACACATTTGGTATTGACTAATATTATAAGTTTCAAACAGTTTCAGTAAGTTTCAAATACAACATATATTGAAACGTAAAAAATATAAAACGAAGGGAAAAAGTGGAAATGTATCATTCCTAATTAATAAAATTTACTTCCCTTATAACTTCTACAGCCATCTAAATTTGGTATATCCTAATTTGTCCTAATTAGATAATGATTAAATATTTTTAATTTAATTGTAATTATAATCTTAGACTAACATTAACTCATACCTTTTATATTAATTTAGATTAACATTCAAGTTAGCTAGATAAGTATCACAAGTTCACTTCTCTTAATTTTAACACCCATTTAGCCTACATGTTTATATACATTGAAACTGAAACCAAAACTTGAAAGATAACTTGTGAGACGAGATAAATGCACTAGAATACCCTAAACTATTAGGGTCCATCCAAGTAGGTACCCTGAACTTATTCTGCTCCAACTAAATACGTTAAATATCTTTTATTAATATCTCGTTTCACGCAGTTAACAAAAGGGGCGTTAATTACCTAATTGACTTCTGCTTAGACTTTCATATTTTTACTAATTTTCTTATCTATGAAATTGTGCCATTATCTTACCCACCCTCCCTCTTCAATCACCTCTTTCGATTGAACACATGCGGTGACGACCTCTCCTCCAGCCCGCTCTCCGCTGAAAACTCCAGCGACACTCTTCCTCCTCTCCTCATCCACTCCAATGGTCTCACCTAGCATTCAAATTTTATCATCAAAAATATCATCAAAGATCCCATTTTTATTTCTCCAATCTCTCTTCTTATAAAACTCGGGGGCCCATGATTCCAAAAACCCACTGGAACTCACTATTGCAAAATCATTCTTTCTGTCAGCCCAAATTCAAACCCTTTATTCCCATTGTAGTGGTCGAAATTTAACCTCTATTAGGATCATGACATG
The DNA here is from genome assembly GCA_038442645.1 of Agave tequilana. NCBI lineage: Eukaryota > Viridiplantae > Streptophyta > Magnoliopsida > Asparagales > Asparagaceae > Agave > Agave tequilana. The sequence goes on from JAVJIF010017522.1 coordinate 4,820, forward strand.
TGTCCTCCGAAAGAACACGAAAGACGCTTGGAAGCCCTTCCGGAACCACCCCCATCCTAGCAACAGTTACACTGTCACTCCCTCTCCGAAGACATCTCTCGCCCCGGAGTCCGAAGTCATACAGCCACCCAGAGCCGAGTCGACTTCGAACCGAATGCCCCGTCACGTGGCAACTTTATCCATCAGCACAAACAGATCGAAGCGAACTTCTTCGAATCACGAAATCTGTTACGCGACTTTATTCTCTTTCTCGTCCAGAGCCACCTTACAGCTAAGCAGAACAGTTGGAGATAGCAATCGATAAACCTCCAACACACCAATCCTAACAACCTTCATACGGTCTCAATAGTTACAAGGATCAGCAGATTTTCAAACCGAGCAGTTGAAGATATACATTTATCCACATCCACACCACTGTCTCTGTCATGTATAAATACACATCCTTCTCCAAAGAGAAAGAGGTCGCTCCTTAATCCTCAGAGCACATACCACACATACAGCCTACCATATCACGCTAGCGGTTCTCCTCTGCTACTCCACCACAATACACTGACAGTTTTCCTCTATCGATCCTCCCTCCTTACAGACTATTGATTCCCACGGCCGCAGATCTTAGGCCGGCAACGCACCAGTACCCCTAACCTAAAAGGCGTCTTCTTTCTCTATGTGCTATGACAATTTCAATCGAGGGCGTCCAGTTTTTGTGACAGAGTTTTATCCACCACAGATTGGTGGTTCATTGAGAACCTGAGTCTACACTCGAGATCTTCCTCCCATCCAACCAAAACCCCTATCATTTCTCGAAAAACCTCTCCCCTAGCGTTGGTGGCCCTGAAGAAACAAACTATCGTCCATAATAGTGCCATGTCCAAAGACAGGACCAACACTGGCGGCGAGGGCACGATCCCTCTACACACCATCGATCGCAAGCGTGCCGCAGAAGACACTGGCTCCTCTTCTCAGAGGGCAGTCGCCAATGCCCGCTTACCACTGCTATACAAGAGCCAAACCCTTCAGATGCTCGCGATATAAAAGAGCAGATGAAGGAGCAACAAGCTCGATCAGATCATGTTGGGAGGAGGCAGCTCTCGACTGTGAAAACGTCGCCAGTGAACAAGAGGCGCTAAAACAACTCTGTGATCAACTCCGAGAGTAGATAATCACCCTCCAAGGAGCCCAAGCGCAGACGCAGCCGAAAAATTAACCTGGAGCCTGGGAGACTCAGGTCGACGGGCCCATCACGAATTTGAGGCGGTCCAGACCGACTTCTCCCCTACACGAAGACCACTCCGACAACGAAGCTGATTCACCTTGTTTCCGAGCAGGAATTCAGCACGACCAGACTCAGAGGAAGATCGAGGAGTTCTCCTACATCTGAACCCTCGATGAGCTGATCCAAAGATGGATCGAGGAAGCTAAGCTGCAACTCTGTAGCGGACCGAAATAAGCCACTGCTAGGGTCACCAATTCCCCTCTCCGAAGCGATCTTTGAGTATGAATTCTCGAAGCAATTCACGACTCTGACCTTCGACCACTACTCCAAAGCTAGCGACCTAATCCAGCACATCAGGCATTTTCGAGACAAGATGGTCGTCTACTCCGGTAACGATCCGCTCATGCGCCTGACCTTTCCGTCCAATCTGAAAGGTGTGACCTCGGATTGGTTTTATTCCCTGTCGCCACATTTGCCTCATAATTTCAAGAAGATAACTGAGGCGTTCCTCACCTAATACACCTCTCGTCGGAAGGCCAAGAAGAATAATCACCACCACCTCACTGTCAATATAAGACAGGGTGACGGCCTCAAGTCGTACATCGGCTACTTTCAGAACCAGCTCGCCAAGATTCTCAACTACGGTAAAGATATCTCTACACTCACGTTCAACAACGAACTGCAATTTTCTTACCCTCCATACAAGCACCTGTTGAAGCACGGCGTTACTCGAATGAGTGAGTTCTTGTCCCGAGCCCAGCCAACTTAAAGTTGGAGGAAGCGATGAAGAGATCCGCCGACCAGCCTATCAAGTGTGGAAACGATGCAGAGAAGTCAAAGTCGCAGTACAAAACTCCAACCAATGCCAGTAACCCGAATCAGAGGCAACCCGCCTACAAAATACAAGTGTTCCCAGTCCTGTCACTGAATCCACTCCAAGTTTTCAAGATGGAAAAGCACTTCATTCCGCTAAGGCTCCCCATCTACGAAGTCTTCAATGTCATCAAAGACCAACCATGGGTAAAGCGCCCGAAGCTGATCCAATACAACCCTACACACTTCACTACGGAAGAATACAGTTCTTACTATGACAGTAAAGGACACCAAACTGTCCACTGCAAAAACCTCCAGAAATACCTTAAAGAACTTGTCTGCCAAGGCTTCCTCACAGGGCCTGTTTGGTTGAGGGTAGAAGTGAGGAAGTGAAGAAGTGAGGAATTGGTAATAGTTTCCTTTGAAATTTGAGAATTGGATAGTAAGTTTTCTGGTGTTTGGATGTTGTTAGAAAGTATGGTTTGAAAAATGTTATGTCTTTTTCGGTGTTTGGATGGTAATGTGAAAGTGAAAGTGGAAAAGTTGACCACAAAGTTGACTGCAAAATAAAATGAAAATAAAAATTAATTAAGAAAAATAAAAAATGGATTGTAATTAGAATACAAGTGAGATTTACGTGATCAAAAAATTAACTGTTTTGTGCTACAACTTATTACAAATGAGATTTATATGACCACAAAATTAACTGTAGCACTCTGGAAGTGAGAAAATAGTTGTGTAAAAGAGAAAAGGAAAAAGGGTTTACTTATTTCTCTTTTTCGGTGTTTGGATAGATAGGGAAGTAAGCAATTATACTTCCTCATTTCCTTACTTCCGCCCACTTCCTTGCAACCAAACACGCCCATAGAGTACGTCCTTAACCCCGGGGCAATTTTCAATGCAGGGCAGTCGAATGCTCTGTCTCCTACCCAACCGCAATACATGATCATTCAATACAAGGTGATTGAGTGATTTGATCCCTCCAATGAAGATAGGAGAGTACCTCCTCCAATAACACTTCCTGTATTTCGGTTAAATTCTATGTATATTATTTTAATCATCAAATAAAATTACATTTTGTTCCTAACCATTTCAGCTTACTCTGTTGCTGGGATTACCCTCTCTTAGAGTCTCACCAAGTTTGTTACTCCGCTAATGGAATTACCCCTACTCGGAGATGACTGTGAACCCAACTCTGCTGCTAGGATTTTCCTACACGAAATCCAATGCTTGCACGCTCCACTGATGGGATCTCCCCCACTCGGAGATGACAATGCGAGCACTCGCCAATGAGCTCCCTCTCAATTAGCCTACAGGCAGTTGAAACCTTTGACTATGAGATTGTCCCCTGCTCGGAGTCCCTACTCTGTTGCTGGGATTTTCCCCTCTCAGATCCTCTAATGTTTGCATGTTCCGCTGATGGGATCACCCCCACTCATAGACGATAATGCAAACATCAGCCTACAGGATCCCCTCGTCGGACCTACGGGCAAATGAACAGTTGTCAGCTCTCTGCCAATACCACTTCACTGCTAGGATTGCCCCCCACTCGAAAACCAAAGTTCGACATTCCGCTGATGGGATTACCCCCACTCGGAGACGACTGTGGACCCACTCTGTTGATGAGATTATCCCTCATTCAGAGTTCTGTCAAGTTCGCCGCTCCGCTAATGAGATTACCCCCACTCGGAGATGATTGCGAACCCACTTTGCTAATGGGATTGTTCCCCACTCAGAGTCCTGCCAGGTTTGTCACTCCGCTGATGGGATCACCCCAACTCCAAGATGATTATAGACCCACTCTGCTACTGGGATTGTCGCACACTCGGAGTCCAAAGTTTGCCGCTCCACTGATAGGATTACCCCCACTGGGAGACGACTGTGGACCTACTCCCCTGCTGGGATTGTCCCCACTCAAAGTCTAGTATCCACCGCTACGTTGATGGAATTACCCCCACTCAGAGACGACAGCAGACCCACTCTACTGATGGGATTGTCTCCCACTCAGAGTCCTGCCAAGTTCGCCGCTTTGCTAGTGGGATTACCCCGACTCGGAGATGTCTGCGGACCCACTCTGCCAATAGGATTGTCTCTCACTCGGAGTCCTGCCAAGTTCGCTGCACCACTGATGGGATTATCCCCAATAGTAGACGACTGCGGATCCACTCCGCTGCTAGGATTTTTTCTCACTCGATGTCCAAAGTTCGTCGCTCCGTTGATGGGATACCCCCACTCGGAGACGACTGCGGACCACTCTGCTAATGGGATTGACCTCCACTCAGAGTCCTGCCAAAATCGTCGCTCCGTTGATGGGATTATCCCTACTCGGAGATGATTGCGGACCCACTTCGCTGCTGAGATTGTCCCCCACTTGGAGTCCAAAGTTCACCGCACTGCTAATGGGATTATCCTCACTCCTCTCGGAATCCTGCCAAGTTCGATGCTCCATTGATAGGATTACCCTCACTCGAAGACGGCTGCGGGCCCACTCTATTGATGGGATTGTCGCCCACTCAGAGTCCTGTCGAGTTCACAACCCCGCTAATGAGATTACCACCACTCAGAGACGACTGCGGACCCACTCCGCTGCTGGGTTTGTCCCCCACTCTGAGTCTAAAGTTCGCCACTCCGTTAATGGGATTACTCTACTCAGAGACGACTGCAGACCCACTATTCTCCACACAGTCCTGTCAAGTTCGTCGTTCTGCTGATGGGAATACCCCCATTCGGAGATGATTGTAGACCCACTCTGCTGCTAGGATTTCCTCCACTCGAAGTTCAAAGTTTATAGGTACCGCTGATGGTATCACCCTCACTCAAACAATGCAAACTCACCAAGACACTTCGTTCCCAACCAACCACACCAGAGATAGATCAGTACCTCGGAGAGGCATGATTATGTCATATTCAAAAGCCTTGCGGTAAAACACAAACCAGGCAAGATCCAAACATAACCATTTTCATTCCAAAAATATTCTATTATATTTATTGTGTTACATCTAACGAGTGAAATACAAAAAAATTCTTTACATCTCTATGTTTACATTTTTGAAAAAGAATATAGAAGATTCAAATTCAAACGCTCTGATCCTTTCACCTTTGTCAACCCTTCACTTTGAACTCCGAAGAAACGCTTATCGGGAAACGTCTACTGGAAGAAGTCATGCCGCCTCACCTGCACCACCATTCTCCTCGCATTTGCAAGAAGAATGAGATAGACTCTCAAGAAACCCTCCAAGAATGAGGCAGCGGCGTCCGATCAGACTGAATTATGTAAGACAAGCAAGAAGAATGTGATGGTATCACATCCCCTCCGAGGTGTCCTGCGGAGAGCTCCAAACTCCGGAGAGAGAAGTGATTCATCGGCGCATCCATCCGAAGAGCTCATTGTCCTTCCTCGCGCACACCATAAAAAAAAAAGGCTCCAAGCCCCAAGGTCGAAGCTTGCTCGCCTAAGATTGAGCGAACTGAAAATCAGATCGCCCAATCGAGTTAAGACAAGAATCCTATATGTCACCCTCGATGGCGGCATACTAACACAGCAACTAATGCATCTTAACGGGTCCTTCACGACTACTAATGTGACGCACCGTCCAGATTCCCAGAGAATAAGAGCATGCCTCATTTCATCATGTCCCCTCTCCTTTTCTTTCCTTCATCTGATGAAAAGAAAGGAAGAAAGCATGGTGAACCGTTCAGGAAAGAAGCTGCAACAAAGTCAGAGTTTTTGGTGAACTTTGAAAAGCTTATAGAAGTTGAAGATTATCTCTTTCTCCCAGATCTCCTCCATTTTATAGGAGGATAAATGAGTTCATCGCCATCAATGCGAGTTTTGAAAACATGCAACCTCTTGAATAGTCAACCCACGACCCGAAAAGATCGATTAGTTGAAGAGACGAGAAACTATCCATTGCCATTAAGCCATTATGACGTAGGAAATCAACCGGTGGTCATAATGGCGCAAGGATTCGAATCGACTCCTGACACGACAAGATGACGGCTGACAGTCGAGGCATGGCTCCTCGTCAATCCTGAAGATCCACAATAAATCCGCAGAGATATTCTGGATGATTATCTGTAACGAGGCACCAAAGATGAAGACAAAAGACTTCTCCCAATCAACTCCGCTTCCCCACCGCCCATCAACATGCTCCGACAAGTGCGAAAGCGGAGGGCATCTGTAGTGGTCAAAATTTGACCTCTATCAGAATCGTGACATTTATCCTTCTCCGAAAGAACACGAGAATGCGCTCGAAAGCCCTTCTGGAACCCCACACCCTAGCGACAGTTACATAGTCACTCTCTCTGAAGACGTCTCTCGCCCCGAAATCTGAAGTCATACAGCCACCCAGAGCAGACTCAACTCCGGACTGAATGCCCCGCCATGCGACGACTTTATCCATCACCACAGACAGATCGAGGGGAACTTCTTCGAATCGCAAAATTTGTTACATAACTTTATCCTCTTTCTTGTCCAGAGCTATCTTACAGATAAGCAGATCAGTTGAAGATAGCAATCGATAAACCTCCAGCACACCAATCCTAACAATCTGGATACAGTCTTAGCAGTTACAAGGATCATCAGATCTAAACCGAACAGTTGAAAATCTGCATCTATCCATATCCATCCACCCCGGGTTCAAAGTCTCAGTCGAGTCGATCTCAACTCGACGGAGTCGTATCCGGAACGGCGATGGTCGTTCTGAGAACGCGACGCGAGTCAGATTTTCGGGCAAGATCTAGTAGATTCGGCCTTGACTAGATCGACTCAGTCGAGTTGACCCAAGTCAACTCGATATCGCGAGTTGTCTCGGGTAGACTTGACCGAGTCAAGACTGAGTCGGGTCACTCTCTTCGTGCTTAAAAGGGGGAAAGGGCATATCTGGATCTAGGCTTACCCGATCTGAATCTAAAAGCCTGTGTCATTGTCGCCTGCCTGTCGCCGCCCACCTCTAGCCCAGGCCCCGCTCACCTCTAGATAGTTCCCTCTTATGCTCTCTCCCTCTGTCTCTCTTTCCTGATCTCTCTCAGTCTCCCTCAAAGTCTCTCCCACTCTCTGAGACTCTCTCCCTTTCTCTCTATCTCTCCCCCTCTCTTTCTTCCAATCTCTCCCCCTTTCCCCTCTCAAATCTCTCCCTCTCTCTCTCGCCTCTCCCTCTCTCTTTTTCCTTCCCGATCTCTCCCTCTCTCTCAAATCTCCCCCTCTGTCTCTCTTTAATTTAATTTAAGTACATACAATTTAGTTAAGTTAGTTAATTTAATATAAAGTTAATTTAATTCAAATTAAGTAGATATGATTGAATTTAATTTAGTTTAAAATTTAATTTATTTTAAAGGCATAGATGTAGTTATAATGTTTAATTTAATTTAAACATATAGATTTAAAATTTATTTTAATTTAAATTTTAATTTAATTTAACATATCATTTTTTTATTTCAGAATGCCTCTAAAGTATTGTGACATTGGATGTGAACATGATACCTTCGTTGGTGGAAGTAGAAAAGTTGTGAAGTGTAATTATTGTGAAAAAATAATACATTGTGGTATCACTAGATTGAAACAATACAAAGCACATATATCCGGTCAGGTAGAAGGATACTTGCAAACACCAAAAGAAGTGTCTCATGCATTAAGACATCTTTCTGAACGGAGCAAAGAAAGAGGAGTTATAAAATCCAAGAAAGATCAGCTTATGAAATCTTTTATTGAGAAAGATTTTTATAATATTGTCGATGAAGAATCTGAAAATAACATTGAAAAGGTCGATGGTTTGAAAAACATTGAAGAAGACAATTAAAATAAGTTATGAAAGAAAGTCGTGAAATGACTTGAAGAGAGGCAGAAGGTCATATAAAAAATATTAGTGGTAGTAGTTCGCAGCCTTCAAGATCAGGGATCAAGCGTGGATTGCGTCGGAGTTTTACCACTAGAAAAACTAAAATTCCTGCACGTTGTATTGATCCTTAAATATCCCATCGAAACAGGAATCAATCAAAAGTATGTTATCATTGAAGAATACAAAAAAAAGTTGGAAAAATCATTTCAATATTCTTTCTTTACAATGCAATACCATTCAATGAAGCTAATAGTCGTCCTTACTATCAGGCAATGATTAATACTATTGCGGAGGCAGGCTCAGGTGGAAAAGACCCTACGAGATACCAGATTGGAAATCTCTATTTGGAGGTGAAAATGAAATAAATTGAAGTATACATTGCCTCAATAAAAACAAAAAGGTCGCAGTATGGTTGCACGATCATGCGTGATGGCTGGAGTTCTCAAAATAGAAAGCCTATTATTAATTTATGATTTATTGTGATAGAAACATGATCCACCTTACTTCTATTGATACTATATCCCGAATATTGTTGATTATATATTCTCTCTGATGGACAAAATTGTTGATGAAGTTAGTGAAGAAAATGTCGTACAGGCTGTAAGGCAAGTTTCAAAGCAGCTGATCACTTGTTAATGGAGAAGAAAAAGCATTTATTTTAATCTCCCTGTGCCACACATTGCATTGATTTAATGCTTGAAGATATCGGTCAAGGAAACATTAGATGATGCTAAGATAATTACATTATTTATCTACAATAGCATCACAGTGGTGAATTAATAAAACAATTTATCAGAAATAGAGATTTGTAGAACAGGTATAACACAGTTTACTATCTAGTTTATTTCTAGTGAGCCTTATTCATTATGAATGGGATTTGAAAAGAATGTGTACAAGTGAATGGTGTGAGTTCAAGAAGAAAAAGATTAGAAGAAGTGTGAGAGATAAGCTTTCTAATCTCATTTTGACTAATCGGTTCTGGAAGAAGGTAGGAGAAGTTCAAATCATTATGAATCCTCTTATTAGGGTCTTGAAGATAGTGGACCAAGAAAAAAAAATCTACATTATCTATTATCTATGAGGCTATGATAAAGCTAAATTGACTATAAAGGCATTAAATAAGAATTAAAAGAAGTGTTAGGATGTTATTGATAAAAGATGGGAGGGACAATTGCATAGATACTTGCATACTGCTGGTAATTCATTTATATACTTATAATTTATATTTGTTGATTAGAAATTAAAATTATCTTATTATAACTATCATGTGTTTACATTATTACAACATATTTTTTAAATCCAACACTCCAATATTCAAAACACTTTTCTAACCATCCAGAGGTGAAAACTGGATTAAAGGAGGTCATTAAAAGGTTGGAGCTGGATTTGAATAAACAAGTAAGAGTCATTAATGAGATAAGCTATCTAATAATTTATTTCTTCTAGCAACAACTTTATGCATATGCGACTAATAACGTTTATGATATGGATTCTCGTAAATAAAATTATTTATAGACGGAGTTAGAGAATTTGAAAGCTCACTAACTAAAAAAACAATGCAACAATCTCTTTCATCTGATTGGTAGATTACTATGACAAAAAAGTTCCCAATCTGCAGAAAATTGCTATTAAAGTTTTAAGCCAAACATGTTCTTCATTAAATTCTGAAAAAAATTAGAGCACGTGGTCACTGATTCATACAAAACTGCACAACCGGTTGGCAATGAAAAAATTACATAAACTAATGTTTGTGTATTAATATATGTGATTGCGAGTAAGAAACATGACATGCTAATGTGACAATGATAATTTTTACAGCCCAATCAATCTGAACCATATTTTCAATGATAATGATACATTGGATGAGTGAATTCAGGAGGGAAAACAACTCATTCTACCATCAGATGACTTAGGTTGGTTGGATGAAGATATTTGTTGTAGTGACAAAAATGGCGGTGATGACAGTGATGATGATGACAGTGATGGCGGTGATGATGACGACGATGATGGCGGTGGTGGTGATGACAATAATGAGGGTAACAGCGGTGCTGATGGAGGGACTTATGGTGTTGGTGAAAGCCAACGAGGTGGTGCTATGTCGTGGAATCCAAATTATTATGTCATACAAGATAAAGATCATTGAAGCCGACCAGGAATTTCGCAACATCGTAGGCATTTGATCGGTTAGTTGATTTGAGTTCTAGCGATGATTATTCGAGTGAACATGATAATTACTCGCATGGTTATCATAATCTTGAAGATTATATGCAGGGTTTGGGTTGACATCAGTCCAATATTATGGTGTGGGATATGACTATGACCACAGACCATAATTTGAGAGATCTGCGAGTGCTAATATTGATGGATATTATGATCGTGTTCGACAAAAACATAATGATCATGTTGAATATTCTAGCATTGAATATCTAGCACTAGTGAATATTCTACTAGCAGCGCTGAACATTAAGGTTTGGGTATTATCATCATAGAGTTGATACAACTGTCGCTGCTATATTACTCTGATGATGAATTTTCTAACCAATCATCTCAGCCTACTGGATCAAACAACATTCATATTATTATTCTTATGAAAATTATATACTTGATTCTCTACTTATCGCAAGAATGATTACGATGATGATTTCATGCCTCATCACAATTCAAAATGTGAAAATGACTACATTATACAGGTATTTATGAATGTATTTTATGAAATTTACTGTATTACGCATGTATTTTGATATGTTTATACAGATGATACATGTATTTATCATTCTCTTTATGTTTATGTGCTATGTGATATGTTTTGGACATGTTATATATAAATATTATTGTCTATATTTTTTTAAGACTTGTCGGGATTTTTTAGAATTTTAAGCTTTCTATGTAACATTTTGCGCGTATAGTCCGGGTCTGTTCTGCGACGTCGCGACCGATGAGTCTCAATGCCGCTGAGTCAGTGGTCGAGACCGCAACTTTGAACCATGATTCCACCGCCTATTCCAAGTATAAATATACATCGCTCATTTAATCCTCAGAACACATATCGCACATACACTCTATCACATCACGCTAGCAGTTCTCCTCAGCTAGTCCACCACAATACACTGGCAGTTTTACTCTTCGATTCTCTCTCATTACCAACTACTGATTCTCACGCCCGAGGGTCTTAGGTCAGCACCACACCAATACTCCTAACCTGAAAGGCGTCTTCTTTATCTATGTGATCTGACAGGTTCAATCGGGGGCGTCCAGTTGCTTGTGATGAAGTTTTATCCACTACACCATTGACAATCTCATCATCAGCTTAATGCTTTTCTCCGAATCTTGCCCTAATTTATGCAATTCTAACCTAACTAATTCTTGCCCAAATCACATAACTCGTCTTCATGCCATCTCACCGATGGCGACAAGCTTTACACAAACACCTCTTTCGATATAACCATCTTCTAACCCATCACATACACCTTTTCCACCTTAACTTATAGACAATATGAAATAAAACTAAAAATAAAAAAATAATTATCTAACAAAGAAAGAATGAAAAAGGCTTATCCCTTTGAAGGTTTATTTTCTTGCAAGAAACAATTTTTCACTTCACATAATAAACTTGGAGAAACTTGTTTTCTTTTACTTGAGGCAGAAAGAGATTAGAATTTAAGATAGTTTATTTGATAATGCTTTCTTTGCTAGTGGTGGTGGTGGAGGAGGTCAAAGTTAAGGTTAGGATGGGAAACAGAAGTTTGGAAATAAAGTGGGATGGAGAGGAAGAAGATGACTTATTAGAAAACTTAGGGGCATGTAGTCCTTTTCCTCACCTGTGATATGCACGTGATGTACAAAACTAATAGAACGATAGCAGAAGGTATTGAGTCAATTTTTTATATCAGTCGAAAACGGTTGATTCCATTCCAATTCTGATCGATTCCAACATAACTATTGTCAAAGTGCAGCAAATTCATCAATTATGCAGCGTAAAAATTTGATTAATTCACAGCGATGTTGCACTGTTGCTTAGATTCCATCAGTATCTTAATCTGACAAAACAAAGCTATGTGTCAAATCTTATCCCATTTTCGGTACCTCATGGGTATAGTGATTATTGTCGAGTCCAAGAGAATCCAATGATTGCTCTTGTTAAAGATTACAAAAAAAAACCCAAAATTGTTAACTAACCTGAAGGAATACTTTGTTAAATAAATTGTTTTTTATGATTTGCAAGAAAAAGATGTTAAAATGGTTAGAAAATGAACAATAATTTGTTGTCTCTAATTAAAGTAATTAATTTATTGTTTATTAGAAAATGTTAGAACATGGTTAGAAGATGGTTGTTATGAATATAGTTAAGAATATAATTGGCTTGTTAGATTAATTATACATTAGTTTGTTAGATTTATTGTTTAAACTTATTTTTTAGGAAAAATTGTTAATTTTTGTTATAAAACGGTTGACATGAATATAATTAACTAATTAATTTTAGAAAATATGAGAAAATGGTTAGAAAATGGTTGTCATCAATATAATTAAGTAAATAAAATTAGTTTGTTAGGTTAATTATACATTAGCTTGTTTCATTAATTGTATTGTAATATCTTTGTAAATAACTTATTAATTAATGTCTTTACACCAACTACTTTATATTGTAATGTTTTGATCAAATGTGATTCAAATTTCATCAATTATTCTAGAAAATAAGTCAAAATACTACTAATTATCTGAACAATTTTTTAACATTTTTAATTATTAATTTTTTTGAAGCGAGACTGACAGCACCAAGCCAATATGGCCGATTCTTATACCTAAAACTGTCGGCCGATTTTGATTCTATTTTCGAGATGTCAAACCATGGTATTGACTTGAACCACTTAAAAAGTTTAGGATATTAATTTGTAAGAAAAAAATAAAGTTGTAAGTATTTTGTTGAAAGTACCCGAACAGTTGAGGGCATTTTAGAGCATTTACCCCTGTATGAAACTAACAACACTCATCGAAATCTTTGTTAAAGAAGGGTGTGAAACCAAAACCGAGTTCTCAAACCTTGATTTGAAACAATCTTAAAACTCAAAATTGAGAAACGCTACTGGTGTTTCAAATGTTCTTGTGAATTTTTCATCACTAGAGGTTTTGATTGATACAAGTATCTTATAAATCCAAAATTAGGATAAAAGGAGACAACTCTACAGACCCATTTTTCCCACCAAAATAGAGATGAGTATGAACATGCAACTCCATACTAAGGAGGTTCCACATAAATTAGATACTGGGTAAAACTAGTATACATGGAACAAAGTTGGGAAATTAGAAACAAGGTGCAAGAATGCATACCTCAGATTCCTCAATCCCCACCAAAGGCAATAGAGATACTTTGCAACAAAGGTTGCATCCACAAGATCTTGAGTCAGAGCATCGGCAAAGATGCCAAACTTAAAAGTGACATCCTCCCTCTCAGCATTGCACTTTCTTGCCACACTGGTCGAGTTCAGCCAGATGTCTCGCTTCGAAATCTCACCGTCAGAGTTGCAATCTAGAAACCTGATCTCACATTTCGGCCTTCCCGTCGCACCAGTCTCCTTCAAACACTCTGTCTTCCAGCAAGTATACTGCCTCTCCATCGACAGAAGGTACCACACAGATCCCAGCACCTGCACGGAGAACAAAATTCAATCAAAATCAAATAAAACCATTTTCCATCATCCTACAACCAACCAAATTCTGGCATGGCATCGCACATGACTGGCCAGCAAGTAGAGGAGGAGGTTGTAGAAGGCTCCGGCCCAGGCGGTCTTGGTGACGACTCCGCTGGCCTTGACAATCCGCCTGTTGAGAGCGAAGATGAGGAGCAGCCTGGGAATGTACTGGATTAATACGAACATGCACATGGTGTTGCCGCTGTGGTTGGTGCCCCTATCGCTCACCGACGGAATCAAACCCAGATCAAAAACTGCAAATTTTGGATTTTAAAATTTTGAATTTTCAATTTCAATTTTCGAGCGAGTTGGGATCCCCCGCTGACCTGTGGAATGGGGAGCGCGGCGACGAGGTCGATGAAAAGGTCTTTCTTGATGTAGCGCATGGCGATCTCGTGGGGGTCGCGGACGAGGTCGCCGCGGCCAAAGACACGGGAGCTGGGGGCGACGAAGGCGGTGCGGAACTTGAGGAAGATGTGGGCGACGTAGAAGAAGTCGGTGATGGTCCTGAAAACGGTGACGATGATGCCGATATTGTAGTCGATTGACATGCAGGCGCCGCCGCCGACGAAGAGGAGGTAGAAGTGGAGAGGGTCGAGGAAGAGCGCCACCAGGCAAGAAACCAAGAACACGCGGTTCCACCGCATGATCACCTTGCTGCCGGGGTCCAGGATCTGCTTCGGCTCCCACGGGCCCCGCCGGAGCCGCGGGGGCACGTGCGGGAGAGGGGGGAAGAGGCTGGGCCGCCGCCGGAACGGTAGCATCGACGTCGAGGAGAAGCCCAGAGCGGCCAGCACCGTATCCATCGTCGTCGGTGATGGGTGATTGCTGCGGATTCGGGTGCGACGACCATAATTTTTGGGTTCGGTTGGGAGTGGAGGGAGAGCTGTGGAGGGAGGGGGGAGGTGTGGCGGGAGCGCAAGAGGCGGGGAGGGAGTTTCGGGAACGGAATGGGAATGGAATTGGGGTCCGATGGATTCTAGAGAGAGAGTGCAGACTAGAGCTAGAGAGAGACCGACGGAAAGACGTGAGTGCGGAAATTGACTCCGCAAACTGATCAAGGCACCCATCAAAATGATAAAAGGAACTTTCGAATTTCTAAATTTATCCCTCTCGTCTCTCGACTTTTTTCATAATTCTTATGCCACTCTCATCTTCCTCCACCTCTGTGTCTCCTCGCCCTTTCTTCTCCCGACATGAACCACACAACTCTCTCTCCTTCTCTCACACTCACCCATTGTCCTTTCTCTCATCTCCTCACCCCCCTCCATCGATCCGCCTTTCAATCTAGGGTTTGGCTCTCACTCTCAATCTCACCCATCTTCAGGTTTGTGAACTTCTTTCTTACTCGATTTTTTTTGTGGGAGTTTGATATGTTTTTAGTTAAGACCGACTCTGGGATCTATATAAAAGTCGAAATTTTTCTCTTTCATCAGTCGAGCATGTCATGTGATTTATACAATAATAACAATCAGTACCAATCTCTTCCAATGTCCCATACCACTGGCAGTTCATACTAGAGCCCGCACTCCAGTCGAACCCATCCGGACATGGCATACGGGTACCATTATCCAAACGAGAGAGTGACCAAATAACAAGTGTTCCCGATGTCACTATTGTTTATATCATTTTATTATGTGAACTGGAAACCTAATGGTCGTGGAGCTCTAGTCAGGTGGGTGTATCTCGTGCATACCCGGGACAACGGCCTTAAACAGACTCCTGCCTGCTGAGATCAGGGCTACCCGCTAGGGCAGGAGCAAGAAACAATACAATACAAATGATAGCCAGCCCTACCACGTCCCCTGCAGTGGGACTAACAATGGATCCAGACATCCACCCGGCAAGACCTAGTCAACCGTCAAGTCTCCCCCATCCCCAAGTTATATTTATTATATGTAAAGTACACTGCATAGAAAGAACAAGTATAGTACATGGTACAAGGAATACGATAATAGGACATGAGCTTTATTGATATCATGAAACAAGATAACGGGAAACAATATACAAGAGATGTGGGATTCTAGAGGTGGCCTCCGTGGCTGAGATCCACGTGGCACTTAGTTCCACACATCGCGTATCATTAGCACTCATGTCCAGTAATAAGAATATCAATATAAGTAATGGGAAACAATCATGTAATGGGATGACAGGAATATACATGTAGCAATAGTCCATGTAATAAGAACGGTGATACACACGACAAGAATATAACAAGCAATGCATGGATACCAGTGAATATATGTAACAGTGGTGCATATACACAACATAACTGTGTACAGAGTATCCAGGGAATGATGATAACTGGTGTTTCCATGTATCAGTGGAGCATGAAGAACACATAAATGGTGCCAGGTGTAACAGAACTTATGTAACGATGAAATATGATTACAACAGTAATATCGGTGCGATACAGGATATGTATGATATGTCCACAAGGATATACAATAACAGTGTTCAGTAAAACAGATATCCACGTACACTATCAGCGTCCTAGTGTCATGGTGAGTCGGTAACGGTGCAGTGTAATAGTGACAATGTCTGGTATATTTGGGGATTTTTCTGAATTTATCAAAAATCCGGTCAAACCGGTGTCGCCCAGTATCTATAATACACATCAGGATTTTTAACTTGCAAACCGAACAAGATTTTTAGAAACCGATTTCATATTCCCCCTCCGCGTAATATTTCCTATGTTATGTAATTTTTGGGTATCGTTCGGAGCTAGTCAATTTTTGACCCAATTATAATATTACTAAATAAGATAACAATTTATTTTCTCTTTCTTTTTCCCTCCTCTTCTCCATTTCTTTGGATTTTTCCCCTGACCACCTTCCATCACCGCCTTTTCTCTCTCTTTCCTTAAAATCTCCTCTCTCTCTCTCCCCCCCCTTTTTTCTCATTGTCTCTCTCTCTCACACACACGCTCTCTCTTTCTGTTTTTCTTTCCAGCTAAAGAGGCGACCACCGGCGGCCTTGCCATCGGCAAGCTGGCGCGCCATCGCGCTTTCCCCCCACCGGGCGCCACCCTTTCTCTCTCCTTTTCTTCCCCCTCTTCTTCTTCTCTTTTCTTCTTCTTCTCCTCCTTCTTTTCCTGTTCTTCTTCTTCTTTCTTTTCTTTTCTTTTCTTTCTTTTTCCTGTATTTATTCTCTCTTTCTCTCTCCATCTCTTTCTCTCTCCCCCTTCTCGTTCTCTGGACTTCGCCGCCTGCAGGGCGGAGTGACGCCGGCGAAGGGGCTGGCGGCCGTGCCCCCTTCTCTCCCGTTCTCTCTCTCTAATGGGTTTAACCCATTAACCCTACTGGGCTAATTTGAAACCCATTAAACCCAATAACCCTCAAACCCGACCCGATAACTCATAAACCCATTACCTATATTAACTGAAGTTATGGGTTTGGGTTATCAGATCCAAACCCGACCCGCATCCAAAACCCAATAAAACCCCCTGCTAATTTTTATTATTTGCATTTAACATATTTGTATTACATATTTAAACCCATTTCTATTATTTTTAGTGTTCGGGCGATATCTGGAGCATCCAGTGTCCAATCTGATCGATTCTGAAATCGTTGCAATCGTGGGAAAGAGAGCTACCTTCCCATAGCTAGTTTGTGAGTGTATATAGAGAAGCTATTTCTTGTACTGAGGCTTAGCGTACGTACGTAAGGGTATCTCCGTCCTGCGTATGTACGTCACCATAACGTCTCCGTATCTGTGAGATTGGGGCGTTACAGAATTTAATATCAATAAAAGAAATGAAGAATACTTACACCGGTATCACTCTCAGCACAAGCATCACTCTTGTCCTCCGATGAAACTATTCTTTGATTTTAGTTACATAAAAAAATAAAAATTACATTTAAAAGATAAAGAAAAACCTAAGTTAAACTTATACAAAAATCAATTCTATTTTCTGTTTGATTGTCCTCTATAGTCTCAGAAATCCCAGTATTTATAGGCAGAAATCAAAAGGGGGAAAGCGTCTGAAGATAGAGAGAGTAAACACTCCCCCTGATTTGATAAGATAGCCACGAAAACGTAGCTTTGGTCGCGTTTCTGTGGCCTGGGTGTGGCCAGGTGGCCACACCGGGCACATCCCTGATTTGATGATTCTGCTTTATCTCCTACTGGATTTTCAGTTTAGGTTCTGGAGTTTGACAATTTTCCTTTTGATATTCGGCTTTAACCACTTAATTCACCAAATCTGAATTTAACCAACTGGATTTGGAATCATCCTCCTCTAACTAAATAGATCTAATTAAATCTGACTTTAACTGATATTATTTGATTTTATCCTCTTTCTCCTTATAATTATCTTCTGCAAAATAGAAATTTAAGATAAGAAAAATAACGCAGATTTATTACATGATAAATATGAAAATATAATAAAGAATAATACAATAAATGTGTGCAATCAACTGCATATAAACACAACAATCTATTATTATTAATTAATATTATTCGTGGTAATTGTTATTATTATTATCATTTCATTATGATTATCATTACTATTACTCTTATTATTATTAGTGTCATTATTATTAACATTGATTGTTGTTATTATGATTATTATTAATTATTATTACTAGTGTCTATTATTATTGTTATAATTAAATACTACCACTACTAATGTTGTTATTATTAGTATTATTATTATTAGTTTTTTAACCTAGCCCAATTCCTTTCCTATTTTCATGTTCTTTTCTAAACCCAGAGGTTATAGTATAGAACCGCAGAGCGGTTAAGCTTGGAAGCTGGAGAAGGTACCTGCACAAGCATTAATATCAGCATATGCACAAAACAAGTATCATCTATACTATAACAAGCAATCATCACACCATACAAATATAGCCCACAGGTACAAATCACATGTCCGGAAATACAATGCAGATCCCAGTAAATACAATAAAACGCTTGTCAAAGTGGGGTATCCAGAAAAGCGAGAACGCTCGCCTAAATCAATAAAAAACACCGTGAAATCTCTGATTTCCAAAACTCTAAGTAACCAATGCGTGTACAGATTCAAATGTTATAAAATATTATATTTTTTTATAGAGGAGAGAGGGGGGAGGAATCAAGAGAAAGGGAATGCGGGGGTCACGGACGGGAGAGCCGCGTCACGCGGGTGTTGTGAACGCGGGGGTGAGTTCCACGTCTAGCCACGACGCTAGAGGACGCGGATGTGGACACGAGCTCCACATCCAGCAGAGAGAGAGGGAGTGAGCAAGAGACAGAGAGAGGGATAGAGAGACAGAGAGAGGGATAGATCAGTAAAGAAATAGAGAGAGAATAAAGAGAAAGAGAGAGAGAGAGAGAGAGAGACAGTGTAGGGAGAGATAGAGTGATAGATGGGGGGGAGAGAGCGTGAAAGAACCAGAATAAGAAAGAGAGAATAGAGGGAGAGAGAAAGCGCATGAGAAAGAAGAGAAAGAGAGTTAGACGGACAACAACAACATTAATAATAATTAATAATAATAGTAATAAGAAAAATACTAGTTAGTAATTAAAATGATAATAAGTAATAATGGTAAATATAAATAAGGCCAACTTAACATTTTCAAAAAATATGTATTTTTAATGATAATAAAATAATAAGTAAAATCAAATAAATATTAAAAAAATACAAATGCATATTATTAACTAGGGATATCACTTTCTACCTAAGTTATAAAAATTTCTCGAAATTTCAAAGAGTGGGGAATGATAGAGATGAATCAGGGTTAACAATGAATAGACATGAATAAAAGTAGATATGATAGGATAGGAATCAAAGGAAACATGATCGATCGTTATTGACATCTTCTCGTTCCACACCACTTCAATTGCATCACGGGCCAACCACGCTTCCGCTGCACACGCTGATCTTTGCCGTTCGATCGGGTCTAAAAGCCAGACCGAAGAGTCAATATCAAGAAAGTGAAATTGAGAATCAAGAAGGAAATATGGATAGCTCTGAAAGAAAAGTTGGAATCAAGAAAATCAAAAGATCAAAGAAATGAATTTCTAAAGAAAGAACGTTCGATTCCTAAGTAGACTCAATATCATTATGTAAGTAATATGTATATTACAGTGTAACTATAACATGCTTCAGGTCACTGGTAAGAATCAATCCTTTTTATTTCGAATATGGCTCTGATACCAAGAAAAACTTGTCATGCCATGCTTCCCAAAGTACGTTGAACCTGAAACGTGACAAGAGTCGGCATCATATATACGCGAGGAAAGTACCCCACGTATACACGCTAAGTCTAAAGTGACTTTAACAAGCTATACAAATCAACTATAATAATTAACATCACTACAATAAACATATAGATTTCTACACAAATGATAGTGTTATTTTATGAATAATCAATATAATAACTACCGAGTCCAATATATAGAAAGAATCAAAGAAAAACAACAGGATGAAAAAGAAAACATGAACCGTCCCAAAGAATCTAGGTGATTATCGTAAAAGACGTCATACTCCTTAGATAACACGATCGCCTTAGATACCTGATCAACAAAAGAAATATTCCTAGACTTGAATGTGCAAATTCAGGGAGTCAGAAACTCCCAATGAGTGTATAAAATGAAAGAATGGTGCACGTGCATATCTGGCGTGAATATACCATAATACCAATATGTAATATACTGAAAAAGACAAATTAAATGATAGCATGGTCTGATAAAATAATATTCAGCATGTTACCAGTATTACAATAAAAGACAGTGCGTAATCTAAAGAGTAACAAAATCCAATTGTTAAAAAAATCATGTGTCAGGTCAATTGGCTATCATATGATACATGTATCAAGTAACTATCATGGCGGGTAGGTTATAACAAGCTAGCACACATCAAATATGGTGTATCATATCACTCTTTTATTATTAATTATGTCAGTGAACACCAATATCACATGTAGTAAACGTATCCTGTCACGTCCCCGCTTCCCAAAATACACGAAAACAGAATCGCGATGAAAGTCGGCGACGTATGTACGCGAGAAATATACCCCACGCACATACGCTAAGCCTAAAGTAACCTGAACAAGTTATAAAATCTACTACGATAAATCAATATCACTGCAATATGACATACAAATATCTAACACAATGATAGCAGATGAATAAAGGAAAGAAATGACAACTGGACATGACATAAATAGAATCAGAAAATATCATGAATAAAAGAGAAAGAATACCTATAATCAAGAAAAGAGAGACTCCGGCTCCTCGTAACGCATGTAATCCTCTCCAAATACCTGATCAGTAATAAATAGTCACAAATCTGGATATGCAAATTCAGGGAGTAAGAACTCCTAGTGAATGTGTAAGAATAAACTGAAAAGACGTACATGCAGATAAGTGTGAACATATGATAATAGTATAAACTGGAATAAGAAACGACATGAATAAGTAAATAAACAGTAATGTGGATAGCACACAGTAGAATATGTATTCAGTCAGGTATTCAATCAGATATCTATCACAATCTATATATCAGGCGGGTACAGTCAGTCAGTACTAGAGTCAGATGTCCAATCAGGTCAGGTGTAACATCGGGTGTCCAATATACATACATATATCAGGCAAAGACAATCAATTACAGTACATTATGAACAGTTTATTATTATTATTATGTCAGTGAGCACTGATTGTCACCTGTAATAGACGCATCACATACTACGCCTATTACACATGTCAATCAGGGTCCTAAGTTATTGAAACTGATCGGTTGGAGACATTATCCATGCTTTAGGTGGGTCCCGTGCATACTCGGGACCACAACCCAGACTCATGGCGCTGAACCAGGCCCTACCGCAAGGTAGTCAAGAACATGTATAACATGTATAATAGGAACAAGAACAGGACGGGGTGCCAGTCGCCCCCAGAACCTTGCAAAGGACGGGGTGCCAGTCACCCCAGAAACCCTGCAGTGGAATCCTCTTTCTGCTGCGCAACCTATATCTCAGGTCCAGATGTTGTCTCCTCCATCAATTTTTCAATCCCTGTGTAAGTTGTTTTAATATCATGTAATTAGTTTATCAAGATTATTAAATGTACATGTTACTTAGATCACAAGGATAACTCGGTGATAGTCACAGTAATCATGCCAACATGTGTAACCAGGATATCGGTATAACATGATATATAGTGTCAGTGAACAGGTTACCGGTATAACAGGACATGTAACAAGTATAACATGAGAGTTTGTTACCATGTACAATATTTTTTCAGCAATTATGGTAACATGGACAATATAGTTATGAGGTAAATGTCATGTATAATCAGTCAAGTTCTTCAGATAAATCATGATATTCAAATAAGTAATAACCTGCTAGTATGAATAGAATAATCCAGTCAAAGTATACAATGAATTCAGATTCTGAAGGTTATTCATATATCCACCCTCTAAGTCACCAATAAGTAAAGTCGATCAATAGCTGCTATAAAACTCCGAACATGTAATATAGTCACTGATATTAATGAAATCACTCTCACAGTAACTGTATCTCTAATAATTGAAGTAGTCAAGACCAAATCATGAATATCCAACTAAACTCTCATATGTTTTACTATCAATAAGAATAATCAAATCTACTGATAATGCCACTCAGATATCACTCATATAACTACCATCATGAACCAGTCCAATCCAAAATCTAAATCTGGTTATAGTCTAAATTTCATCACTAATAGTTTAAATCTCAATCGAGATCATAACTAAGAAGTGGGACACCTTCAAGCTACATGAAATCTAGAAAGTCTCTATATCCAAACTCTAATATCAATAAATATCATTACTCAGATAATTTATCAGTGAATATATCCAAATAAAATATTTGCAACTAATAATTCAAAAGTAGTATCATATGATAGATCAAAAATCAAGGTAAGTTATTCTCCCATATGATCAGAATCCAACTATTATTGATCTCATCTAAATATGAATCAAGATCCCATGTAAATCTCAACTTGAACTCTAGGTCTATATAGAAATCCAAGCATCAAGATAAATCAATCTTAAAGTAACATCTTATTTAATCCATCTTTATTGTCCAAATGAACTCTCGTCTGAAACATCATTAAATAAATGTCCGGTATTACCTTAAATAAATCTACAAATATGAACCAGGCCAATCTGAAGATCAATCCAAGTCACAATCTACGGTGTACAACAACTAGCCTAGAGTCAAAGTAATAATCCTCCACATATGCAATGATATTGGTAAACACTCGTATGAACTAACTATATAGTATGAGCACTCATCGATATCTCATGAAGGAATACATGTAATCATACTAGTAAAATAAGTCAGATGATTACATGAAATGATACAGGTACTCATACAGATAAAATAAAGCAGATGATCACATGAAATAAAGTAAGTAACACACACACACACACACATATATTTATCGGACAATGGTGAGTGTGAAAATAATACAAGAGCAAATACTCACAAGTATCGTCTCTGTAAATTTTAGTAACATAATTACACAACGATATAAAATTATTTATTATAAAATTCTTATTTAACTGAAAGGGAAAAAGAACACTCACCTAAACTCGATCCCATGTCCAAAGCACTAAAATCATAAGGCCTCCATAAATCTACACGGTTCATTTCGATAGAAATTTGTTAGATTTTTTTTAAAAGGATATTCTACGTGGGAGTTATAAAGGGGTTTTAATCTTGATTAATTGGTTTGGGGGTTGAGAATATGGTCCTCTGGGTCTAATTAATTTAGGAGATTTAGTTTAAACCAATTTCTAATTTTTATTGTATTTTTAAGACTTTAAACCATTAAATACTTAACATGTCTGAATTTACCATTAAGAAAAATGACTTTAAAGTGGGCTGTTTGAGTTAATTTATATTGATATTAGTCTAAAATTTTCATCATACAAAGTATAAGTATTGTAGACTATTATTTATATTTTTCTTAATTTTTCTTTTTATTTTTAGATAATTATTTTTTATTTACAAATTCTTTTCTTTCTTACTTTCTTTCTTCTTCTTTTTTTTATACATCCAGTAGCCCAGCACAGGCTAGGCCCAGGCCAGGCCCAGGCCTGATATGAAAAATATTCTTCTTTTTCTTTCTTTCTTTTTTTGTTAACAGGGCCCAAGGCCCTGTGCTGGCCCTGTCGGCCAGGCCTACTCAGGTCGAGCTGTTCTCGGCCTGGCTGCTGGCCGAGAGCAGCGGCCAGAAATTTTATTTTATTTTTTTGAAATCTTTTGTTAAAATTTTGAAAAATAAGTTAATTAAAATTATGAGTTGGTAGATCTTCACATGTATTTTTTTTGTTGGATTTGTGGTTGAGTTTTGATATATAAAAATATTCATGGAGATCATGGTATAGACATAATTTTTATAAACTATTTATATCAAATAAAGTTTGAGAAAATAAATTACTTACTTGGATTTAATCTCCCCTATCATGCTCCTCAATGGCTGCACTTTAAGTCCATTTTGTTCATGCTCCGCTTGAGGAGAAAAGAAAGAAGGAGGTGGGGAGAGTTGTGTCATGATTTTTCTTTGAAGGTAGAAAAAAGTAATTTAGGCTTTTTATAGGTTATTAGGGATTTTAAAAATCAGAATTTCAGTTAGGTTCAAACTGCTTGACTTAACAGTTAGGATAGAATTAACTAAGATAATAATTTTGAAAATAGGATTGAATTTGGGTAAGTTAGGATAGATATGATTATTGTTAGAATTTAGATTAGGATTAGTTAAGATTTCTGAAAAGATTTGATACAATAGTTTTTGGATTAGGATTAGGATTGAGTTTTGGGTTAATGGGTAAGGATCTCAATGGTAATGGGTTATGGGCTAGGAAAAGGAAAAGATATGAATAATAATAACAATAACAATAACAATAATAAATACTAATAATCAAAAAGAAACAGTAATAATAATAATAAATTATCAACATTAAAAATATTATCTAATAATACTTGGTAAAAATACTATAATAATGACAAAAATAATACAATAGAATAAGAATAATAACAATATCAATATTAACAATAATAGCAACTACAATAACAATAATAGCAACATAGTGATGGAAAAATACTAGCTAGTAATTAAAATGATAATACTTAATAATGCTAAATATAAATATAAGGCCAAAATATCA
Source organism: Agave tequilana (assembly GCA_038442645.1). Lineage (NCBI taxonomy): Eukaryota > Viridiplantae > Streptophyta > Magnoliopsida > Asparagales > Asparagaceae > Agave > Agave tequilana. The sequence goes on from JAVJIF010017522.1 coordinate 29,504, forward strand.
TTTACTATCTTAAAATAATTTGTACTATAAATCAAGTTGAGAAATAATAATAAAATAACCAGTAAAATAAAATAAATACTTAAAAAAGAAAAAATATAATATTTTGGACTAGGATATTACATATCCTATACTACACCTACTATACATGTCAATCATGGTCCTACGTTATTGAAACTGATCGGTTGGAGATATTGTCTGTATTTTAATTGGGTCCGTACATACCCAGGACCACAACCAAACTCTTAGCACTGAACCAGATCCTACCGCTAGGTAGTCAAGTAAAATGTATAACAACTCAGGTAACATGTATAACATGTATAATAAGAACAGTAACAGAACGAGGCGTCAGTAACCCCACGAGAACCCTACTATGAAACCTCTTTTGGCTACGCAACCTATATCCTAGGTCCACCCAAAATACATATGTTATCTCCTCCATTAATTTTCTCAGTCCGATGTAAGTTTTTTGATATCATAATATTTAGATTATCAAGATTAGCTAATGTACATGTTACCTAGATCACTAGGATAACTCGATGATAGTCACGGTAATAACATCAACGCTGTACATGTTGCACAAGATAAGTAGAACGATGTTATTACCGTATAACAATATTTTCTCAGCGACTTTAGTAGTATGGACAATATCGGTCATCAGGTAAATGTCATGTACAATCAGTCTGATTTTTCAAGTAAAATCATGAAGTTCGGGATCAATAATGATATGTAGACAAGATATTCAATCACTTGTACAAGAATTTAAATCATGAAAATTTACAACTTTCAAAATCTGTTTACATGCTAGGAATTTAAATAGGTAATTTTAAAAACTAAAGTTTAACTAAATAAGTCATACATTAATTTAATCTATCACAATGGTCCACAATTTATTTAAAGTGAGATAAAAATACTATAATGAAGTAGCACTGTAATACTCAAAAGTAAACAAAGAACACTCACATGAAATGACGCGGTTTCGGGTTTGAATCACCGTCAGGTTTACACTGCACGAACTGGTCCGGATCTCCGAATCGTCTCGTGTATTGATTTTCGAACTGGCTGGCGTATCGGCACTCTACGAAAATCAAGATTCTAAATATCGGATATCGAGATCGTATCAGATAGAGATTTTTCATATCAGATATCGGACACCATGGGAGATATCGGGGATATATGCACATATCGGGCGTTCATATTAGATACTATATATAATGAAGTATTGATAGCTAAAGTTGATTTAGTGTCATAGATATCATCTACCAAATAAAAATGATGTAATATGCATGCAAATGCGACAAAAAATAATGTACTTTTACACGCAATCGTGTAATAAATAAGTTATTTCATATCGGACGATATCTCGGGTGATTTATCGCCAATATCGGGTGATTTATCAGTCAATATTTCAAATATCGGTCATTTTTTTGCGGCAAACGATATGGGTGAACGATTTTCCCATATCGTATAGGCATCAAGAATAAAAGAGATATTGGCTGATACCTCGGACGACTCGGCCGATATTTAAAACAGGAGCAAACACGAATCTGGATCTTCTGTTACTGGTTCGGAACGTACAAATAGGTTAGGGTTGCTACAACTATAACACACACAAATACAACACACATACTGACACAACATAATACATACACTCACATTCACACATATGTTTACACACATTGATATATGTACACACATACACACCACATACCCACTTGCATATACCTATAAATACAAGGAGAGAGAAATTAAGACACAACACATTTACAAACCAATACACACACCCACATAGCGCACCCATGCATATACACAATCAACACACACTCATGCGCGCGCACGTTCACCCAATCACAACACACACATACATATGATTCACAAACAAAAAATACACGCATAGTACACAGACAACAGAGAGAGAGAGAGAGATACACATACACATGGGGAGGAGGGAACTCACGTAGAGGGGAAGGAGGCTGCATAGTTGTGAGGGTGGCACGTGTGTAGGCACGGCGAAGCTCGGGCGCGACAGAGGAGGTCGGGGCTCCGACGAGTAGAGGGAGGAGGAAGCATAGACGGAGGAGGAAGCACATGGTGGTGGTCATGGCGAGCGCCAGCGATCTCGTGCACGGTGGGAAGGAGGCTAGGTGGGAGAAGAGAGAAGTAGATGATGATAGTGAAGAGAAGGAAGTGGATGGAGGGGTGATCGAGTTCATGAGAAAGGTGATTGAGAGCTTGGGCAGGTCGAGGAGAAGGCTGTGATCCACACGGTTATGCTTGGGCTAGGCGGTGGTCGAAGATGGGGGTACTGCCAGAAGGTGGTACTCAGCCTGCCGAACACGGAGGAGATAGCGAGAGGGATGGGCTCAGTGGTGTGGACCTCGGTGGCAAGGCGAAGTCGAAAGTTGGACGATGGGAGATGGGGATGGCCCAGGGCTACAGGCGAGGTGGCGAGCGACACAGAGGTGCCTCGGGCTCCGACAGAGACGGAGGAGGTTGGTGCACTGGTGTGAAGGCGCTGTCGGGTGCGATCGCAAGAAGGAGGTAGTTGTGGTTGTAGAGGAGAGGCACAGGGAGGAGAGACGCGGTCATGGCGGTGATGGCGGCATGCGGTCATGCCAGCAGAGGTGGAGGAGGACGAGGTTGCTCGCTGGAGGAGAGGAGTAGGCAGTGGGTTAAGTCTGTCACGAAAAGGAGAGAGGATGAACATGAACATATCGGCAGGTGGCTTAAGTTCGCGATGGGGAAGAAGAAGATTAAGATTAGGGTAAGGATTATTGATAGGATTAGAGTTGATACATATAGGGATTGAGATATGGGTTTTGGGTCTTGGGTTTGTGGGTTTGAGTTGGTTAATGGGTATGGGGATATGGGTTAAGGGCTAGGAAATAGTAAAATGAAAAGAACATGAAAATAGAAAAGGAATTGGTCAGGTTAGAAAACTAATAATAATACTAATAATAACAACATTAGTAGTAGTATTTAATTATAACAAAAATAATAAACACTAGTAATAATAATTAATAATAATCATAATAACTACAATCAATGTTAATAATAATAATACTAATAATAACAGTAGTAATAATAATCATGATAAAATTATAATAATAATAACAACTACCACTAATAATACTAATTAATAATAATAATAACAACAATATTAATAATAATTAATAATAATAGTAATGAAAAAATAATAGTTAGTAATTAAGGTGACAATAAGTAATAATGGTAAATAAAATAAGGCCAAATTAACATTTAATACTTCAAAATAATTTGTATATTAATAATAATAAATAATAAGTAAAATCAAATAAATATTAAAAAAATATAAATATGTATTATTTACTAGGAATATTACAGTTAACATCACACATACAATCCTGCATATGATATATGATATATGGTTTCATGGACAATATAGCATGTTCAACCTATATTCACGATAAAGGTGCACTCTGATTCCAATTGAAAGTGCAAAAATTTTTTGAGATCGTCTTGAGCAGATACAAGCTGAATAACAAAAAATGTGTACATGTAATCTTATAGATTTAGTGAATACTAAGATCATATCTTCAAGATCTCGCTAGATTAATCTAAATAACAATCTTCTTTTGCGAATTGGGAAGCCATCTCGAACACCTTGCAATCTTCTATCGTATTCCCAAAGCGCTATATCAGATGGAGGGTGAACTCTGAACTCCTGATCTCTCGTTCAGCTCTTTTCTGTAAGATTTTAGAATCTAGGGTTTTCTCCTTTTGTTTCTTCTATATGATCCATACTTCGGCCAAGAGCTATAGGAGGCTTTATATAGGCGACGACATGGACCACTAGGAATCAAATAAGAATCAGACTTCTAATAAAATTAGAAAATCCTAATTTAACCCGAATTAAAATCCTTAATTTTATAAATTACATTTCAGTCCACTAAAGAATTGTATTTTGCACTTCTGTCCTTATCTCAAAATTACTTTCGAGATCCTTATTATTATATGTCTAAAATTTTCTCACATTAAGATTTTCAATGTCCATCGGTTAAATAAATTACTGACAATTTTATTTAATCAACATCTTGTCCTTGATACCTACCACTTAACTTATTTGTCATGTTGGATATTTAAATTCACATGCAAGGTGTGACATGTACAAAACTTATAAGCTTCTCAAAAGGACATCATCATTCTCTAATATCGGAACGTGGATTCTGTCAAAGAATAAAGTTTATCGTACATAATACATTATTACTCATCTCACTGAAGCTATTGACTCATAAAAGAATCACATTTCTTAATGAATTAAAGTGACAAGTATAATATATACATGTCCATTAAATATTTCGGGATTAAGAGTTTAAGCACTCATAATAATAATGAGCTGTTATTTTTCTAATATAGTCTATGTAGAGAAAATTACTTCAACTTAGTCCTGTCCAATACACATAAAGTGCACTAATGAAATAGTCCGAGACATCAAACAGTCTTCTATAACCAAGATAGACTATTTCAAAAGATTGTATTACAATTCTACCGATTATGTGTCCAACTCTATTTAAGATTGTGAGCCTAGCTTATGTTCAATAGAGATCCGATGATCTGATCTTTTGTGTGTAAGCCGAACTCTACATATCAGATCATCTATAATATAGAACACAAGACACACATATGTATATAATACAATCATTTACCCATACATATTCTCATAAAATAAAAATGATATTATTAGATAATAAATCATATATTGAGTTTTAATTAAAAAAAAACTAAGGCTTTTAGTATATCTCCAACACTCATTTCAAATTACATGACTGATCATCTAATCTGAGAATGTACATTCTTTGTGATCCACCGGTGGCTTTTAGTATATCTCCAACACTCATTTTTACTTTATTATTAAAATGTTCTTCAGAAGTCCCAGATTCAAACAACAATTCTATAAAAGAATCTGTTGAATTTTCTGAGCCTTTTTTCAGAACGAATTTTGCAGAATCTCCTTTGGAAGTCGCTTCGGAAACCGAGTTACGGATTTCCCACTTTCCTTTTGGAAGTCACTTCAGAACTCCACTTCCCAGTTCAGAACGCAGAAACTTGAAGTGTTCAAAACTTAGAGAGAGAGAGTTAATTCTGAATTTTGGTGTTGTAGTTGGTGTGTTTTTCAATTGAGAATCTGGAGCGCTATTTATAGCGTTCCAGGAGGGGCCAACAGGTTCGAACCCAACGAAAGGATGCAACGGTTCGATCTGAACTGTTGCAACCTTTGGCTGTCCAATTGGTTCGCAACCTTTGGCCGTCCAACTAGTTCGATCTGAACTGTTGCAACCTTTGGCCGTCCAATTGGTTCACAACCGTTGGTAGTCCAAACTGGTTCGCAACCTTTGGCGGATCGGTTCAGATCCTGACAGCGGAGCGGGTCTGTTGGCGGGGCGGAGCGGGTCTGATTCGGATCCGGAGTGGCCCATACCCTTGAGACCCGATTCAAAAAGAACCAGGCCAGGTAGGGAACCCGAGCCCGAGCCCGGCACCGGCCGGCCGGCCGCCGCCAGCGGCTGCGCGCGCGCGCGCGCGCACGCACGTGCGGGCATAGATCCCTCCTTTTCGCGCGCGAAAACTCCAAGTACCCAAAGGGCACGCCCTTTGTTCTCAATTTTCTCTATTTATACACCACAAACTTCCATCCCACGGCTAATGTGGGACTAAATGCTTTTAGCTACCTTTAGTCCCGTTTTGGCTTTGAATTAGGCAATCTTTAGACTTGAATATCTCATTCATTCGAAGTCGGAATTGAACATGTGAATATACCACGTTCATCCCCAATGGAAGGAGAACACACTCCAACCATCATCCAATTGATTCGATCAACGGACCTCGCCATAATTCGACTCGAAGATTCATACTTATATTCTTCAATTCCAACATTATATAGCTACATCTTATACTGGAATGTGGAGAATTCAGGGGGACAATTGACCCAACCTGCTTCCACCTATGTAGCATGAACACATCTATCATAGAGCACGCATGTTAGACACACGTGACGTGTATATTTTTAAGAACTTCTCACACGTTCACGTGTCGTGTCCATTTCAGCATTGCCGTGTCCGTGCAACATAAGCTTCCAGTTACATCTATTCCTGGCCTTTTAGGTTGTATGTTTGTCAGGCAGATGGCGCCGGGGAATTGTTCAAGGAATGGAAATCACAGGTTGCCAATATGATATCAGGATTCCAAAACTTCTAATTGGTGCTTATTGCAACAAGGGTTTCTTGAGCAAGTCAGACTGTTTAGCGAGTGAGGCTGTTCAGACCTCAGAGCTGAGAGATGCTTCTTCTAACACCTGGGCACAGAGTTGGCTTGTGGGTCCTTCGAGGCTAATCAAATTCCGAAGGCAGTGGAGATGAAGAAGGCAGCGGTGACAGAGAAGACATTGTGGAGGCCGAGTCTTGAGAATGTACATGCAATCTTTAAGTACTTTGAAGAGCAAAGGATGTCGAAGTACCAGAGGAGTAATTACGAATCTGGGCAAGATTTGATGCTCGAGTTTCTCTCCTGTCATTCTCACTATAACTGTAACCCTAATTTATGATATATTATCATTGTCAGTAACTTAATGCATTATTAAGTGATTGTTTTGTTGGAAATAATAGAACTATAATGCGGATTAAATTAAACCATGGATCAAAGAATCATATACATCTCAAGCAATTGAATTCATGTAAATAATTTAATACATGATACATACCTGAAGCCATTAGTTAGATGAAGGTTGAAGAAGACCTTGATTCCTTTGATGAGTTGAAGAAGAAGATCCTGCAAAACCCTAATGCAAATTGATCCTCTTTTCTCTATCTCCTTTTCCTTGCACAAAACTTTATGTTCTTTTCTGATGGAGAGACTCACGAAAAAATGAGCGTAAATTTTGTTTTTCTTTACAGGAGGAGAAAAGTGGGTCGCACATTTGCAATTAGACCCCTTGAAATAAAGCCTTTCCATCATGGCCCCTTTATATTTCAAGAGACTAAATAAACTATATAAATGTGACCTTAATATGGGCATAATATCATATCAGTTAACTTTAATAGGAATCCAATGCAAATAACCAAGGTTATTGGTCCACCTTTAATATGAGATTAACATTCTCCCACTTGGACCATTAACCGATTAGGTTAAAATTTTAGAAAACAAATAAATGAAAAGACTCATTTAAAAAAAAATCATTTTTGACTCTATTGGATTCCATACTGAAAAACTTTGACACGTGATCACGAATTTTATAAAAACAACAACTGATAAGCCCAAATATGAAATACCGTAATACTGCAATTAGTTTGGACTACCAATGCGAGTCATAGCGGTTATACAACATCCACGTCATACTCCCTTCTATGTACCACAACATTGATAACCCTTACTAATTGAGTCCATAACCAAAATGACCCCTGTAATTGTCTTGTAAAGACATTTCCTGTTTAACATACATTCAAACATAATATGTGCACACATAATTGGATAACAGGAAACACAGAAACAAAAACTTTTATTTGTACAATAATGTCAATTACATAAGTACCAAAATACACATTTACAGATTGCCCAAAAGACCCATTCTTACAACATGTTCCTTGAATGTCTTTGGAGGCAATCCCTTTGTCATTGGATCAGCAACCATTAAAGTGGTACTTAAACTTACAATTGACACCTTTTATTTCTCAACTCTTTCTCTAACCACCAAGTACTTAAGTTCTATGTGTCTAGAACCATTAGAGTACTTACCATTCTTAGAGAAAAATACGGCTGCTGTATTGTCACAATATATCGTCAGCGGCTTGGCAATAGAGTCAACTACACCAAGTGCTGAGATGAAATTCCTTAGCCATAATGCATGATTTGTGGCCTCAAAATAAGCTATGAACTCAGCCTCCATCGTGGATGAAGCAATAATGGACTGCTTCACACTCTTCCACGAGATTGCCCCACCTGCTAGCAAGAAAATAAATCCTGAGGTAGACTTCCTGCTATCTGGGCAACCACCAAAATCTGAGTCTGAATAGCCGATCACCTCCAACTGATCTGATCTCCTGTATGTGAGCATATAGTCATTTGTCCCTTGAAGATACCGCATAACCTTCTTAGCTAATTTCCAGTGCTCCATTCCTGGATTGCTCTGGTATCTTCCCAACATCCCAACAGCAAAGCTGATATCTGGCCTGGTACAAGTGCTTGCATACATCAAGCTCCCAACAGCTGATGCATACGGAACTTTCTGCATTTGACCCTTTTCTAAGTCATTTCTGGGACACTGGCTACCACTTAATCTGTCACCCTTCTGAATGGGTGCAGGACTGACTGAACACATTTCCATATGAAATCTTTCCAAGATTCGGTTGATATAACCTTTCTGAGACAACCCTAGCAATCCTCGAGATCTATCCCTGAAGATCTCTATGCCAATCACATATGCTGCCTCACCCATATCAACCATCTGAAAGTTCTTGGTAAGATAACTTTTAGTCTCATACAGCAAACCAAGATCACTACTGGCTAACAAGATGTCATCTACATACAGAACCAGAAAAATAAACTTGCTCCCACTGATCTTTAGATATATACACTGATCAACAGTGTTTTCTGTAAATCCAAAAGAGGTAATGGTATCGTTAAACTTTATATACCATTGCCTGGAAGCTTGTTTAAGTCCATATATAGATTTCTTTAATTTGCAAGCCAAATGTTCTTGTTCTTTAATTGCGAACCCTTCAGGTTGCTCCATGTAGATATCCTCATCCAAATTTCCATTTAGAAAAGCAGTTTTCACATCCATTTGATGTAACTCCAAATCATAATGAGCTACTAGTGCCATAATGATTCTAAGAGAATCCTTCTTTGATACTGGAGAGAAGGTCTCTGTATAGTCAATGCATTCTTTCTGAGTGAAACCTTTGGCCACAAGTCTAGCCTTATATCGTTCGACATTGCCTTTAGAGTCGCGCGTGGTCTTAAAGACCCATTTATACCCGACTTTCTTACAGTTATAAGGCAATTCAATGAGATCCCAGACTTGGTTTTGGTCCATAGATTTTAACTCATCTTTCATAACATCAACCCATTTACTAGAATCATTGCATTCTATGGCTTGTGAAAATGAAACTGGATCTTTATTTATCCCAATATCATAGTCAGATTCCTGTAGATATACCACATAATCATCTGAAATGGCAGATCTTCTTTCCCTTTGAGATCTTCTCAAAGCTGCCGGTTGTGGTGGTTCTACAATATTTTCAATGGGAATATCTTCATGGAGTGGTGAACCAATATTAACTTGTTGTTCTGGTATCTCAACTTGATGATCAAGCTGAGGGACAACAATTTCTCTTGAAGGAAAGGGTATTGGGATATTTACCCTTACCACTTCAAGATCTACCTTTCTTGGTTCAGCACTCCCACTAATTTCACCATTTTCCAGGAATCTGGCATTACCAGTTTCAACTATTCTTGTACTATGGTTAGGACAATAAAATTTGTATCCCTTAGACTTATCTGGATAACCAATGAAATACCCAGATATTGTTTTTAAGTCTAATTTCTTTTCTTGTGGATTATAAATTCTAGTCTCTGCTGGACAACCCCAAACATGTAAATGTCTTAAACTGGGTTTCCTACCAGTCCACAACTCGTAAGGAGTTGTTGGGACAGCCTTACTAGGAACCCTGTTCAAGATATACATAGCAGTCTTTAAGGCTTCATTCCACAATGAATTGGGTACATTTGAGAAGCTCATCATGCTCCTAACCATATCCATAAGTGTTCGGTTCCGCCTTTCAGCAACACCGTTCTGCTGAGGCGTACCTGGCATTGTGTATTGAGCACAAATGCCATGCTTTTCTAGAAATTTGGCAAATGGGCCAGGATGTTGTCCTGACTCATCATATCTACCATAAAATTCACCACCTCGATCTGATCTTATGATTTTAACCTTTCTATCTAATTGTCTCTCGACTTCTGTAATGAACACCTCAAGGATGTCAACAGCCTGAGACTTTTTATTAATTAGATACACATAACCATAACGTGACAGATCATCTATAAAGGTAATGAAATATCTCTCTCCAGTAAAACATGGAATGGAGAGTGGTCCGCAAATATCTGTATGAATTATTTCCAGGAGTTCTTTCTTCTTGTGGCACCTTTCTTAGTGTGTTTGGTTTGCTTTCCTTTTATGCAATCCACACACACATCAAAATCAGTGAAGTCTAGGTTATCCAAAATCCCAGTCTTCACTAATCTTATAATTCTATCCCTGGAGATATGCCCCAGTCGTCTATGCCACAAGATTGAGGATTTTTCATTTATTAAGCCACGTTTTATACCAACATTCGAATGCAGAGATAATAAAGATTGTGCAAACTCATCATTCAATGAAATTTTATATAAACCATCACATAAAATTCCATGTCCAACCGGAATTGAATTATACATTAAAGAGAGTTTTCCACAACTAAACAAAACAGAATATCCAAAAACATCTAATTTGGATAATGACATTAAGTTTCTTGAAATCGAAGGTACATAAAAAGTATCCTCAAGATCCATCTGATGACCCGTCTCCAAGAGTAGTCGATAAACACCAACATATTCGACCTCCACTTTGAGACGGTTCCCCATAAAGACGAATCTCTCACTTTCCTTCGGTTTCCTGGTTGTAAGGAATCCCTGCATTGAATTAGTTATATGAGTTGTGGCTCCAGAGTCTATCCACCAAGTATTAGAAGGAACTTCAGCAAGATTTGATTCATAACATACAAAAGAAAGATTTGTACCTTTCTTTTCGAACCAAGCTTTCCTCTTGTTGCAGTCCTTCTTCACATGTCCTTTTCTGTCACAGAAGTAGCATTTGACAGTGAAAGCTTTTCTATGACCTTGGCTACTTTCCCCGTGGTCATTTCCTTTCTTTGATGGAAATCTCTTACCTCTTCCATATTTACCTTTCTTATGGATACCTCCTGAAGTTACTGCCAACACTGAGTGCTGTCCTTCTTGCCTCAGTCTCACCTCCTCTTGTACACACATACCAGTTAGTTCATTCAGATTCCACTTATCCTTATGAGTGTTATAGTGGATCTTGAATGCCCCAAACTGAGGAGGAAGTGAGTTGAGGATGAACTGTACCAAGAAGGACTCATCAACTTTCATTCCCAGTGATCCTAACTTAGCAGCCTTATCAGTCACGTTTAGAATGTGTTGCTGAACTCCTCTATTACCATCATATTTCATGGTGGTAAGTTCAGCCATTAGGGTGCCAGCTAATGACTTATCTGCAGACTTAAAACGGTCTTTAACCGCACTTAATAGTTCAGATGCAATAGTTGTAGGAGGGAGGGAAGTCTTGATGTTATTAGCTATGGTCATCTTTATGAACATAAGACTGAGCCTATTAGACCTTTCCCAAGCTTTGGCATGGCTGACCTGTTCTGCTGTACTCTCAGCAGTTACTTCATCAGGTTTGTCAACTATTAAGGCCATGTCTAGGTCCAAAACACCCAGTGTAAACTGTACATGTTCAAACCACTCTGAGAAGTTTGTACCATCCAAGGCCGGAATGCTGGTGGCATGAGTGTGAAGGGAAGTAGGGACGTTCACTGAAACATAATAGGACATTGCTCACATTAGGCCACTAATCAATACAAGTTTTAAATTTAATTAAGATGAACTATTGATATCACTTTGATTTCTCCTTTGGGCGAAACCTAAGCATATCTAGTGTTCACTCTTTAGGTGAGAACTTTTATCACCTATGTAGGTCTAATATAATTTATGTCACTTAGTTAGTAAGTCATGTTACCTTTGGGTATCCAATTCCACACCACTAAGTTACATAGATTATACTATCCTACCCCGGCTCATAATTATTTGAAAGAGACTTTCCTTTGGGCCAGTCCCAATCTCCTAACTAGAACCGCCATCGAGAATATTATTGTCTTTAATGTCATTTACATTGACAAGTCTTTTATGTAGTTGTATATTCATAAGATTTACTAACCTAGGTCACTTTGGCAACTACTAAATCAATAAGCCTTATGAATACAAAACTAACCAATAATAATCTCTAATTCTTTTATTTGAGTAAAGCCATAATATCTCAATACATTACTTGACCAAGCATCAATCTTTATTAACACAATAACTTAAATGTGTAACATATTTTAATGATTGAATATTAACAAACATTAGTCGACTACAAGAAAAGATTAGTCGACTTGGGTCAAGTCAAGTCGACTACACATTTGGTCTAGTCGACTAGGGCAAAAGAAATTAGTTGACTATACCCATATTATAAGTCGACTACTAAATTTATCAGTCGACTTTACAATTAATTAGTCGACTCCTGAATCCAACAGAAAGTTCTCAATTCTCGGGTCACCGAATTAGTCGACTTGAAAATATGATTAGTCGACTATACCTTAATTAGTCGACTAGTCATAAATTCAACTAAAAATCAAGTCGACTCCTGCAGCAAACAGCGACTTGCAAACTTTCTGGAAAGGAGATTAGTCGACTATACATTGGGATTAGTTGACTAATAGACGACGAAGCAGTTATCAAAGGCAGTTTCTGCTTAGTCGATTTTAATCCCAAAATTATCAAAAATTAGGGTTTTCAATTCCTTTGATTTTGATCCCAATTTAATTGCATAATTAGAGGAATATGAACATGAATTAGGGCTATTAAATCCTCTACAAATTCTACAATTAAAAGATCAAAAAATTCAATTTTTATGAATTGTTAATCAAACCCTAACTTTTCATAATTCCTAAATCCAAGATGTATTGATTCTTTAATCATGGCTCTGATACCAAATGTTGGAAATAATAGAACTATAATGCGGACTAAATTAAACCATGGATCAAAGAATCATATACATCTCAAGCAATTGAATTCATGTAAATAATTTAATACATGATACATACCTGAAGCCATTAGTTAGATGAAGGTTGAAGAAGACCTTGATTCCTTTGATGAGTTGAAGAAGAAGATCCTGCAAAACCCTAATGCAAATTGATCCTCTTTTCTCTATCTCCTTTTCCTTGCACAAAACTTTCTGTTCTTTTCTGATGGAGAGACTCACGAAAAAATGAGCGTAAATTTTGTTTTTCTTTACAGGAGGAGAAAAGTGGGTCGCACATTTGCAATTAGACCCCTTGAAATAAAGCCTTTCCATCATGGCCCCTTTATATTTCAAGAGACTAAATAAACTATATAAATGTGACTTTAATATGGGCATAATATCATATCAGTTAACTTTAATAGGAATCCAATGCAAATAACCAAGGTTATTGGTCCACCTTTAATATGAGATTAACATGTTTCACTGGATTAGTTGATGTTTGACACAATTTTTAATATTTCTGTGAAATTTGTGAGACTTAATTATTTGGTAGCTCCCTTATTATTACTTTGGAATTATATGTTTGACACAGCACTGGTTACAGCTTCTGATCATGTATAAATGTTCTCTGAATCAGAAACTCTGGGCAAGGTTTGCGCTCAGGTATTGATTTTCATTATTTTGGTAAAATTAATACACCATTTATCATTACTTCTCTTTTATAATGCATGTGTTTAGTATCTGATTATTTCAATCGGATTCGTTTTCCTTTCTCTTTTTCTTCTTCTTTTTATTTGAGTAAATTTCATTTACGTGAATGTCTGCTGCAGTTTTAATTTCACAATGAACTTCATATAGGTTCATAATTAAAAGCTCCTGTATTCTCACAAATCACAAACTGTTTATAGAAAATCCAGGTGAAAGAAATTTGTCTCATTGATGGCCTTTCTGAGCTACAGAGAATAAATTCGCTTAAAATAATACTAATAAGACTGAAAATGAAAAGTCAAACCAATTATGTGATTATTATACTTTACTGGAGAAAATTAGATTTTTCGAATTGTTCTTGATAAAGATGAGCCTCACATTTCTTTTTCCAGATACATCAATTTTCTAGCAATTAACGAAAATATTGAGTCAATTTGAAAAAGAAAAAAGAAAATAATAAACCTAATTGCTCGCTTGACAAATATAAAGTTAGTGCTAGTGTGCTGACAGTAAGTTCTATGACGGGGATTTCGTTTTAGTCATGTCAAATTATAATTAGAAAAAAAACTTATTCACAAAATTTAATTCACTTCGGTCACTTTTTTTTTAAAGAAAAGGCGCTCGCTCACGTATCAAGCGCAGAAGTGCCACTCAGGGTCGCACGCCAAACGTGTCGAGCATTGAGCACACTTTAAAATGATAAAGACCCCTGCAGCGTTAAGCTGATGACTGCGATCATGATCACAGTTCTCACAAAAATGTCATATTTCTGAGTCTTTATTAGGACAAAGATCATGATCACAATTTTAAAAAAATGCTCTATTTCTGAGCCTTATTAGCACTGCGATTATGATCACAGTCCTTACAAAAATGTCATATTTCTGAGCTTTTATAGAATGACGATCATGATCGCAGTCCTCGTAAAAAGCTATGTTTATGAGTCTTTATAGAACTGTGACCATGATAGCAATCCTCACAAAAATGTCTTATTTTTAGTCTTTATTAGGATTGCGATCATAATTATAGTCCTCATAAACTGCCCAGTTTTTTACTCTGACTCTCTCCCTGCTATGTGATCGATTCGATTCGATCCTCTCTATCGTCTCGAGATCGATATCGAATAGTCCATAATGCTGAAGCCGCTCGCGGTGAGACTCACATGAAATGGGAAGCACACTTCCTTCAGGCCAAGCGGTGAAAACAATGTCTGGATCTGAGAAAAAAGTAAAAAAAGAAACAAAATTATATGAGAAGAAGGATCTGATCTATCTGATTACTTTTTGTTGACGTGAATGTGGTTGAAACCAAATAAATTATAGAGCTGAGTTTTTATTCTAATTATGTTAGAAAATAAGTGACTGTAACCAAAATTTTCTTTTATAAAATCAGAAGTGTAAATTTTATATTAAAAAGAAAATGAAAAAGAAGATACGGAGAGCTTTGTATGCTCCCCAAAATAAGGCCCAAATCATGTAGTATGTGGATAGTAAGCCCACTAGGCCTTTGTAAGTCAGTTATTGGCTCCTTGCAAATATTCAATTATATCACTCTCACCAAAGTAATACAAACCGTAATCGCGCCAAAATCCTCGCGGGCGCAGCTTCATGTAGGTTGCTGACAACCTCAGGCCCTGAAGTGTTCGATCAAATGCCTCAGCGACCAAAACGAAAAAAATGAAGCTCTTTCACTCAGCAAATGCGTTCCTTTCTCTACAGAATCTTGGTGGCTATACTAGCTCCAGGATTTCAACTGCGGCCCCTGCTTCCACTGAAACCCTCGCGTCCAGTTCCCTATTCTTCCGAGTGACCCACGACGTGGACCATCGCGCTTCGATTCTTCCAATTCTGGAGAAGTGGGTCAACGAAGGGAGACCGCTGGTGAAGCGATCTCTGCAAGGGATAGTGAAGAAACTCAGAAAAATGAAGAGGCACTCGCATGCCCTCGAGGTATTTTACCAATTATTACGATTTTGTCTCTCTTCCATTATATTTATCATACATCAATTACAAATTTGTTCCTCAACTTGGATGCCCAAGTCCTTTTTATGATGCATTTTTGCGTGTAGTGCCCTGATATCGACTTGTAAATTAGCACATAGTTTTAAAATGTTTTGTGCCCATACTTCAAATTGGCTTTCTGAACCATGAAATCTTTGCTTGAAGAAGATACAAAGATAAACATTGACCTATTTTCTTGGCAGATTGATCGGCATCACAGCAAATTATAATGTTCCTTTTTCCTTCCTATATTCTTTCACTCATAGTTTCTTTGGCCAGGAATTTGATAACAAATCGTAGAAGGTCGATATTAGATTCATAGCCAGTCATAAAAACTTAAGAGTACTCTTTTATGACTTTTTGCTATATTTTTGATGGAAAAGTCTTAGAAGATGATACATTTATGGTATGTGGACAATAGGAATGTCACAAATGCTTAATGAGTAATATGATGCTGTCTGATCTGAATGGCAAAACTCTAACAACTGTTACTCATTCATATGCTTCTGGATCTAGATATCTTGAAGTTATGTTCATGTATGTTTCCGTTCAGTCTTTTTGGTGGCAATTTCATTATCTTAACAACGAAGGTTCTGCTGACCTTAAATCCATGAATAATTGATGTGGATAATAAAAGTATTCAGCGAAAAACCTTGAATCTCCTCGGGATCAAGTTGAAGTACTTCTTACTAAAGCTCGAGGCCTCCCTCGTTCAAATAGGGTCACTACATGTTAACAGATTTGACAACTTGAAGAGCTTTTGACAGGTTTTATCTTGATTTTACCATCACAAAGAATAGATGTCGGTAATAAGCAGAGATCAGATCAAAACCATAAATTTCCCTTTGAGTCAATATTGATAGATAGAAAATCTTGTGCTGAAGGGGATGCCATCAAGGAGAGGATGGTTTCATCGAACATTTAAGTTGTGGTCGAAGGGCGACCTGCGAAGGGAGAAACTAGAAAGCCAAAAGAAGAGGAGAGCTAGGTTTCTTTATTCACTACTTTAGAATTTGCAGTTGAGACCCTAGGATCTAGTGAGCTTCTGTTTGCTAGATGGATTGAAAGATCTGAAGAATACACTGAACCTCTCAGACAACATTGATAACATGTGGCCTTTCCTAGCCATTATGGAAGCTTTCGCTGTTGTCCCATGTATGAGGAAAAAAAGGAACTTGATGGGAGAAGAAGAAGAAATACAACGGAAAAGGATCAGTGAAGGCCCAATTTCCGCCTATATTTTAGTGAATCACATGTAAAGCAATATTGCTTTATTTATTTATTTATTTATTTTTGTAATATTATATAAACTGATATTGGATGTATATTATTTATTTAAACCTGATAACTAATATACCCCTGTTTTCTCAAATAACTAAAAAATTAAAACAATAGATTGGATTTTAGAGTTATTTAGATTGGATCTAGAAGTCCAAATTACTTCTTTCTTTCTTTTTTTGAGAAATAACGGTGGAGAAAAGATCTCCACGTTCAATTAAAAAGGTTTTAACCATGATTTAAAATATTGGTATTGGTATCAGTATCGGCCAATTACTTTTAGTCTATGTTGCATGGACACAACGACAATGAAATGGACATGACACATATACACGTGATAAATTCTTTAAAATACACATGACATGTGTATCCGACAAGCATGTCGGATACATTTTGGACACGACACGGTTTCATGATAGGAGTGATTGTGCTATATAGCTTTTATTATCAATATCGCTGCTATCAGCCATCGGCAATATTAGCTTGGGCAATATCATATGATTATCAACGTATCGGAAATCTCATAATGCGACATGATATTGCTGATATATATTAGAGTCAGCCGATATTTGAAACCATGATTTTAACGAAACTGAAATAGAACTGAAATTACTTTTGGTCTTAATTATTTTTAAGTATTATGCTCAGAAAGGCAAGTTAATGGGTTATCGGTCCAAATTTAGTCACAGTTTTAGGTGGGCTTTCTCAAAACTCCAAATTAGTCAAAAAGTGCCATCGTTTAAATCTAATCTTGTCACACTATTGACTGAAGGTATACAATCATAAAAATACTCTCGTTCCAAGTTACATCATGGGATCTAGTCTTCTGCATGTAATCTATCAGAAAATAACGACGTACTTTAGTTGTGCATTAGGTGGTTACAGGTATAAATTAATTAGTTTTATGAAAAATTTAACAGCTTATAGCTACTTGATGTATGTGTTTTCTCCTTGAAACAAAGATATTGCATCCTTTCTACTTGAGAAAAACATTCAATACTGCTCGTACGTGCCACCTTTTCTGAGGGACAAAGCCATGGGTGGTTGTTGTTATTCTTTTCTTTTTTTCATTCAATACTGCTCGTACGTGCCACCTTTTTTGAGGGACAAAGCCATGGGTGGTTGTTGTTATTCTTTTCTTTTCTTTTTGTGGGGGCGGGGGGGGACATGTATTATACAAATATAATTAAAAGTATAATGATTAATGACCTATTTTATAAAGGAAAAGACTTTGATGGTACTGCATCTTTGTCCTAGTGAGTAGTACTGTGAAATCACATTAGAAAATATAAAATACGAATCACTTAAAGTTTTGGAAGATAAGTATGCAAATTATACATCAGAAGGCTTGAAGGAAAAAAAAGCATATTTTGTAGCATATATCAAAAGCTGAAAAATTTGAGCACCTTTAAGTTGCAGTTCTTTGGATGTGTGCTACACTATTTTGAGGGTCTAATAATGTAATTTTTTTAGGATGATTTGGACAGAACAAGCAATTAATTCATTTTTCTTACAGGCTATTGACATGGAACATGCAATTATGAATCTTTTTTAGTTTTTTTTTAAAATTGGGCAGGGACGACTTTCAATTATATAGCCTCAAGTTATATAAGGACAATTTGTAAATACAAGAATATTGGGGGAGTCCAGGATAATTGTCCATGCATATACCCAGTTCCCTGTGCCCTTAATCTTTTGGATGATACTCTTGTATGTGTTTGTGTTGGGGGGGGGGGGTAGATGGTGTTAGGCGATGGATTTGTATAGATAAGGACAATGTGTAAATACAAGAATATTAGGGAGTCGAGCGGGATAATTGTTTTAGCATATACCCAGTTCCCGTGCCCCTGGTCTTTTGGATCATATTCGTGTGTGTGTGGGGGGGGGGGGGGGGTAGATGGTTTTAGGCGATGGATGTGTGGGTAAGGACAATGTGTAAAAACAAGAATGTTAGGGAGTCGAGCGGGAAATTGTCCCACCATATACCTAGTTCCCCGTGCCCCTAATCTTTTGGATCATACTCTTGTGTGTGGGGGTGGTGGTGGGGTGGGGTGGGGTGTGTGTGTTGGTGGTGGTGGGTGGGGTAGATGGTGTTAGGCGATGGACGTGTGTGGCTAATGCTCAACTACAAGCCATGTAATAAACTAATAATATATTTTCATCTGCAAAGCTACATGGTAGGTACCCTAATTGATTGTCCACACTATTCATCTGGATCAACACAGCATAAAACATATATGTAAAAGGTCACATGTTTTGAAAGCTCTTAAGCATGGTTAAAATCTTGATATCGACCAATGATTTTTAGTATTAATATTGTCAAGATCGGAAGTTAATATTGGCCATATCGGTGATGAACGTGTGTGGGTAATGCTCAATTCTTCCCTTGTAATAAACTTATAGTTTATTCCTGTAAAACTGCATGATGGGCTACTTCAATTGATGGTCTACATTATTCATCTTGATCAACAGAAATCAAAACAGATATGCAAAAAAGTCGCGTGTTTTTAAAGATTTTAAACATGGTTCAAAATCTTGTATCAGTATTGAGCAATAAATTTAATATTAATATCGTCAAGATTGGTCGTTAATATAGATCAAATCGGTAATATTGACCGCGAATCTGGTGATATTATGTGGTTAATATCATATTGGATACCTCAAATCCCGATGCAATATTTATGATATATATGTGTGTGTGTAAGGTTACAATATACATAAGTGTAACTAAGTTAAGTTACACACACCTCTTTTCATCACACAAAAATTTTGCTTGGTGAGATACAAATAAAAATTAATGTGAGTGATCCCCACAAGGTATTTAAAAAATATTTTTTGTGTGGTGAAAAGAGGTGTGTGTAACTTAACTTAGTTACATCTATGTGTATTGTAACTCTACCCTGTCCTTCCATAAGGATTTGAGGTCAAATCCTTCCCACTCAAATACCAAATCCGACATTTGAATACAAGATCCACTCCGTTGAAGTTGATTTATATTATTTCAAGTATCTATAAACTAAAAGTTAAGTGTTTTGAATATTTTTTGTCCATGCATCAAGTAAGAAAAAATAGACGGCCTAAATAGTGAGTTGATTAGTTTAACGGTGTAAAATATTTGAAACCTAACAAAATTTAGTTTGTAGGGGTTTTTAAAATGTTTAGATCATAATCGAATGACAGATTAAGAACTTGTATGTCTAAAGATATAGATCTAACCAACTCACTACTTTTAGCCGTCCATTTTGTGTCGCTTGATGGTTCGACAAAAATATTTAAAACACTTGATTTTTGATTTATATATATTTGAAATAATATAGATCAACTTCAATAGAGTGGATCTTATATTCGAATGTCGGAGGGTTGTATTTGAGTTGGAAAGATTCGGGCTCAAATCTTTTTGGAAGGACACAAGTCTATCTATCTATTTATCTGTCTATCTATATACATAGGAATCGGTCAATATTCTAAATCATGCTTTTAAGATGTGCATCATATTATTCATTTTTTACTTTATTACTAAAATGTTGTTCATTTTGCAACATCAGATGATATATTTGGAAAACTTTTGTTGTTGTTGTTATTATCATTATTATTGGACTAATTTTCTTAAAACTCCCATAAAATTTCATGGTTTTCAAAAAACCCCAACACCCTCAACTTAAAATATCCAAATAACTAACTTGAATGATCCTAAAAACTCCTGAAAACCCATCTTCTCTTAAATAGTCATCTAAGAGTAGTCGTGTAGGTTGCACGTGCCTGTTTATGATCAAAATACCCTTAGATCATCACACGTATAACACATTTTTTGGGTCATAAATTAAGAGTATTTTGATCATAAATTAGTTATGTGCAACCTATATGAGCACTCACCAAATGGTTGTTTACCAGACAGTGGTTTTTTTTTTTTTTTTTTTTGAGAATTTTGAGATAATTCAAGCTAGTTAATTGAAAATTCCTAAGTTGATTTTTTTTTTTTTTTTGTTGTTTTGGTGGGGGGGGGGGGGGGGGGTGGTTTCCGAGAAAATCAGGAAAGTTTAAGGGGTACTAAGGAAATTAGCCTTATTATTATTATGCTTATTATTATTTCCAAGCTGAACGGGAAATCTTTATGACACATTTTTATCCATGTACAATGTATGATGCGTATGTCAATATGATTATTTTGGACACCCATTTGGGTGCTCACCTATAGTTTTTTGTGTCAATACAATCTTCATCAGCAGACATAGATGCCCAAACATCTCAGTTAAGATGGGCAATTTATTCTCACAAGTTCCTTCCTGACATAGAAATTTACATTCATTATTTGAACCCAGCTGTCCCTCTGGATGAGCGACAGGAGGTATTTTCCCTTATCTGCAGCTGACCATGCTGCTCAGCTGGGCTTGATTTACAAAGTTCGCGGCATTGAACACGCTGAGGATTTCTTCAACAACATTTCTAAACAGAGAAGAGCCCATCAGACTTATGGTGCCCTTCTCAGTTGTTATGCCCAAGAGCTGGCTGTCAAGAAAGCAGGGTCTCTCTTTGAGACAACGAAGGAACTCAAAATGCTTACACCTTTCCCTTACAATATATTAATGTCAGTTTACTCCCGCACAGGGAAACGTGAGAAGGTGGAGACATTATTCCAAGAAATGCAAGAGAAGGGTATTCGTCCTGACAGTTTCACTGACACCATTCTTCTGAATGCTTATGCCACTGCCTTAAACATCAGAAGGATGGAGGAAGTTCTAAGAAGGCTCAAACAGTCCAATGCTGTGGATTTTCACAAGTATGCAGTTGCAGCCAGGCTTACTTGAAGGCTGGGTTAAAAGACAAAGCTTTCGTTATGTTAAAAATGGCAGAGAAGCAGATTCCTCAAAAGAATAGTCGTTTCGCTTGGGAGTTTTTTTAGTGACCCTGTATGCTGACATTGGAAACATAGATGACATGTACAGAACATGGAATTCATACAAATCATTGATGGAATATTTGCATCATAAGTGGGCTTTTAAAGTTGGATGATGTCAATGGTGCCAAAGCAATTTTTGAGGAGTGGAAACTGCAGTTCCTAATTTATGATATTAGGATTCCAAAACTTCTTATAAATGCTTATTGCAAGAAGGGTCTTTTAATCAAGGCAGAATGTCTAGCCACGGAGGTAGTTTAGAGTGGAATATGCTTTCCTCTTAACACTCGAGTGAAATTGGCAGATGTGTACTTTGAGGTTAATCAAATTCTGAAGGCAGTGGAGACGATGAAGGCGGTGGTAACAGAGAAGACTTGTGGAAGCCGAATCCTAAGAATGTGACTGCAAGCTTGAAGTACTTTGAAGAGCAGAAGGTTGTGGAAGTAGCAGAGGAGTTCGTGAAGTTGGTTCAGCAACTGATTCCTTTGACTAGGAAGTTTATCATTCCTTGATAAGTATCTACATGACAGCTGGGAAACCCTTTTCCGGAGTGCTAGACCAGATGAAAGCAGACAACTTTGATGTAGATGAAGAGATGAATAAAAGTTTGGAGGAAACTGCAAGAATCAGTTAGAATCTTAATTTTGATACTACAAAATGGCTGCTGCTATGAAGCGTTATTTAACATGGTGCGATATTGTGATCTAATCAGAGGCTATGAACTTGTTCGTGGCGGGCAATTGAGCTGTGCTGCCAAAGGAGAAGCTTGACATTCACAGTTCACAACTAGAAGCAAGGGGAAATGTTGGTTCTCAAGTTTTATGTTGGTTATTTATCAAACTTTGTAAATGAATAACTTCATTGTTTGCCTCACTTGGGTAATTGAAATTCCGCTGCAGTTTTTAACTAGAAGCTATTCTATTCCTATCTCACTGTGGACTTAGATGCTCGAGTTGAGAGGGCACTTCTGAAAGCTTCCAATGATGTGCCGTGTGGTTTAGAATTGGCAAGCCTGCGTAAAATTTGGTGCTCGAATTCTGCTTCAGTTGTTCTCACTATTATGGTAGTGTTAATGCATCATCTGTCATTGCAACTAGATGTTGACTCTGATTGTTCATTTTTGTGATTGAAAACCTTCTGTGGTTCCTAATTTCTCTGTATGAAATTTCAGGGGATCCATTAACAGCTCCTGCATTCTCACTGTTGTGGAGTTAGATCGATGCTTTTGATAATCAAAACAAATAACTGTAGTGAGGGGCCTCACATTGTATACGATGTACTGAAATTGTAATTTTCGTTTAAGAAAAATTTCTAATAAAAGAATTTGGAGAGTATTATAGACAAATTTGGATTTAAACAATTTTCAGATGTTTTTGTATTCTTTTGTGCTGCAAGCTTAATGTGTTCAGCTGAATCTCCCTCTGAAGATGGATGACCAAAAACATATTACATCCCTTAGTAAATTAATTACTCTTCTTGAAGTGGCAAATGAATTTGATTTAGACAAAAAAAATTAACAGTATTTGCCATGAGTTGCCCGGGATTAATTGAGGCATGACAGGCATACATACACTTGCTCAATATCATAAATCAAATAAGATATATTCATGATACAATGAATGAATATTGCTTTTCTCTTCTGCAAACCTAATATAATAGAACTGATTTTTGGAAGCAAACGCTTCGCCCGGCCTCCAACTCGAAGGCACAACTCCGGTGAACTCTAGGGTTTTTCCATCCCCAAGCATGAGCTTGAAGGAGAGGCCTTTGTTTCAGAAGTCAGTGTTGGTCTGCCAGTTAGCCCCCCAGTTTCTCTGCATGGCCACCTGCGCTGCCGGTCGTCCGGACGAGCCCTTGATCCATGCAGCCTTCACGTCGCCACTCCCCCTGACGTTGGAGAACATCACCAGGTTGAAGTTGGACCGGCCTTTCAGAGTGAACCTCACACCGCCGGGCCTCTTGCATGCCACCCTTTATGAGCAAAGATGAAAGGTACCTTGACTAGTTATCGTGTAACTGTCTTCTACTTTGTTAATAGTTGTGATTCTTTCTAAGTGTAAAATATTAATGACTGCAATATTTCACAAGAATATAATGTTATAGCTTCGAAAGTACTGGATCACAAAGCGTTTATTAGAACAGTAAATAGTTAAGATCGCAGAAGCACAAGTATTACCTCTAATGGGACAATGCCTTCACTGCCAACACAAGCGACGAGAGAGTAAGGCGGGGAGTGACATGTCGAAGTGGTGGTGAGGACGATCGGGGGCACCACGGAGGGTCGGCTCATCGGTCGCAGGTGATCTGAAAGCAAGCACCGCAACCCTGGCCTCCTTGAAAGAGAGCTGCGCACAGGGCCGTGTTGATTCCGAAGCCGGAATGAAAGGCGCTGTCGTAGCCACAGCCCCTCCAGGATTTGTGAACATGATCAGATGTAGATGTTGTTGAGCTTGCAATCAATTTGTTGAATCAGATTTCTATATCAACACTATTGGTATTGATATGATATTAACCTTTTAATATTAGTCCGTATCGGGAATAATATTTTTGATATTACTATTATTGCTGATATTGATGATTAAATATTATTGAGCGATACCAGTACTGATATTGAGATTTTAAAGCATGCTACAATTTCTATGTTGATTAATAATATTGCCGATTACAATCGTCACACAGACACGTTATTTACTGCATAAAAACTAAGAAACATAGAAATGATGCATTGATATACAAAATCAATATGTCTGATATATATGTAAACTGTACAACATAGTTTTTAAGGAGAGAAGTTCTTGATTTTCTCCTAATTAATTTTGTTAGAAATCTAGGATTGTTACTGATCACACTTACCAAGAGTAGTAGGGTTTTGGGAAGCCCCATAGAAAGTGGCATGGGCAGTCAACCAGCCAGTGTAGGCTCGGCCTTGAAATCCCTCTATCTCCGAGAGGAACAAGAAGCTAAAAATGAGGACGAAATGAATTAATCCTACCATTTCTTTTTGGCTGAAATGTGGAACATAATGAAAGAAAACTAGAGAATATTGATGGCGAGTGATGAAGACTGCTGTGGTCTTCTCATAGAGCAATGATAGGCGTTTTCTCGTCGGTGCAATGTGCATATATTCTAAATATAATTGATTATGATTGAGAAATGAATGTGGCGAGCAGATACATGTGATGCTTGATCTCATTGTTCTTGCAAGTACAAATATCCTAGCTGTGCAGTTCCGTGCCGGTGCCAAAAAAAGACAAAGGTTAAGTATAGTACTTGATGTCACACAATGCTAGTGACCTTTTAATCTTTCATTGACCTTTTAATTTTGAACTCGATGTCGAATTCTACCATGGCTCCGAGATTTGGACTTAGGGGGTGTAAAGAGGTCGGGTTTGGGTTGGATCCATCCCATATATGAATCCACACTCGAACCCGATAAAGAATTTGGATTCAGACTCGGGTTTGGGTCGGAATCTCTTCTTTCTCATATGGTTCGGGTCTGATTCGTATAATAAAAAGATATATTCATTCAGTTAAAGTTATTTTTTAAAGTGTATTTCAATTTTATTAGATGCAAATTGAAAATTTACATATTTTTGTTTTATGATAATATGATCAAGTTTTATTTTTATAATTTTATTAATCTAAACATAATGAGATGTATGATGACGAGTATATTTATAACATTTATTTTTTTCGGGTTTATTATTGGGTTTCGGGTTTGAAAGGATCATACCCAAACCGGGTTTCGGGTTTGAAAGGATCATACCCAAACCTGACCGAATAAAGATTTCAGTTCTAACTTTAGATCTGAACCCGACCCGTTTGTAAACGGTTGGGTTGGGTTATTGGGTTTCAGTTGGAGTTGGGTCCAGGCATAAATTTAGATAACTATTCAGTATTTTGTGGTTTCTTGTGTTTTTTCTTGATTCTAAAACAAAAATGACCCTTTTGCATGGAGGCAGGTACACTATCAGTTACCTTTAAATTAAATCACAATTGTCTATAAAGCACAGATTTTGGATACTCTCTATTTCTAGTTTGATAGTGGACCACTTACTTCGTAGATTACAATTTTCTACTAATCTATGAAGTTCAGACTCATTTCAAGCATAACACTAGTAATATCGTTGTGAATTGCTCTCGTCCTTCCTTTAATTTTATTCAAAATAAACCACAACTGTTCATAAAATAATAGACATTCGTGTTTAAAGAAGTGGATCTTCCACTGCCTACAAACAATGAAGAGGATATAAAGAAAAGGGTCGTTAAAACTGACGTATTAAACTCTCTACTAAAATTAACTACGGATGAAAAGATTCAATTCAAATAGTACGCGCCAAAATACCTTATTGCCTCTAATTTCTCCTCCCAAGCTACGTAAAGAACATGACATGAATGCCACAAAAATATTGTCCAAAACCCATATAGGCTGGAGTGCATGAGATAAATGGGTGATCCAATATCTCCATCGAATACGCGCATGACCCATCCATGATGAGTTTCATCTTTGATAAGATTTTCTCATTAATTCGAGACTCACATTGTCGTTGACAAATCACAAAAACAATTTAGTATTCAATGGGAATCCCCATTTTCAAAATCCGAACTTGAGAATTTTCTTTTATATAAGTTTAGGTCGACTAAACTGTAGTTCATTTGCTTCTTGGTTCTGGTTTTCGAAACTCGAACCTGAGTGAAGCTTTGTTTACCTCGCTCTCTGGTTTGGGTTTTTGAAACCTGAACTCGAGACGGGCATTAACCCCACCCAAAACTTGAACCCATTTACTTTTTACTCAAAGTTTTACCATCTCTCTTGTGCCCCCTCTCTCTACTGTGCCCTAGCTGACTCTCTCCCTCTTTCTCTTGTGCCCTAGTCATCTCCATCTATCTCTCTCCTCTCTATCACTCTCTCTCTCCTGTGCCCTGCACCCGGGCTGACCTGACCATCGACTCTAGGGTTGCTAGCAGGTAATTTTTTTTTTAGATTGGAGTGAGTGGTTATTTAAAGTCATGAATTTGATCAAAATCTTGTATCTTTTTTGGTTTGATGTATAAATTATTTCAAAATTTTGATTCTTTTTTGATTTGATGCAAGAATTATATCAAATTTTGAAATTTTGATGCCTGAAATTTTGATGTAATGTTTAGGCTAATATCAAAATTATGGTTTGTGAGAGAGAGGAGATAGAGGAGTAGAGGAAGTTAGCACAGAGATCAGAAATCAAGGAGCGAGAAACGACGCATTAGAGCAGGCCAGATTGTGCTCCCGGTCGGCCGCCCGGTCGACTGGTGGGGGAGGCCGGTCGACCGCCCGGTCGACCGTGGAAAGAAGCGATCGACCGTCCCGGTCGACCGACAGACAATGCCTTAGTCTCGGTTGGGCCCGGTCGACCGGCACAGTCGACCGTGGCATGGGTAGGTCGACCGACAGGCGCGTTTTGACTTTCCTTTTGGGATTCAGATTCCTTTTCTGAATGGGATCGAATCCAATCTGTGTTTCCTTAAATCCAAAGACTCTGTGGCTATAAATAGAGACTAGAGCCCTCATGTATTGTATCCTGAAGAATCTCCTCAAGTTTCCCTCTTGTATTGGTTTGTATTGATTGTTGAATCAATAAAATCTCTCTCTCCCTTGCCCCGAGGACGTATGCACGTTGCCGAACCTCGTTAAATATTGTGTTGATTGCTTTTCTCTGTTGTTAGTTGTTCTTGTCGTATTGGTAGCTTCTCCGGCTGCATCAAGTCTCCGCCAGGTGGGTGGATTCCTCAAGAGTGGTTGTTGTCCCCGTGTGCATAATAATTGATATCAGAGCATCCCAGGTTCATCGTGGGATCGCGTGTTGATTCAAGGGCATCAGTTGCTGTTTGGCGGAGATCGTGTGTCGATCTCGGATCAGCGTTGGGACTGTTTGTGGGATCGTGTGTCGATCTCAAAGCAGCGTGCAAATTGCTCGTGGAATAAATTTGGAGGAGTAAATTGCTTCGAAAACTCTTCAAGGGTTTCGCGTGGAGGTAAAGATCCTATCTTTATCTAGTTTATATCTAACTCCGTTTGTTTCCGCATTGCTTTGAGGAATCAGTTGAGAAGATGGCTGGAGAAAGTACATCAGTGAGATCCATGAATCCACATCCAAGGATTGATGTGGTGAAGTTCAACGGCACAAACAGCTTTGGTATGTGGAGGTGTGAGGCGCTGACGGCATCAAACCTCGAAGACACTCTACGGTTGGAGAAGAAGCGTGCATCAACGACGGAAGAAGATTGGGACAAGATGAACCGTTCAGCGTGTGGCTTGATCAGGTCTTGTCTGACACAAGACATCAAGTATCAGGTGTTACGTGAGACATCTGCGAGGCAACTGTGGGAGATCCTGAAGAAGAAGTATCTGACGAAATGCATATAGTCGCGATTGCAGTTGAAGAGTAAGCTTTATGACTTTTAGATGCAAAAAGAATGCTCCGTCAATGAACACTTGAATCGCTACATGAAGTTTCTTACAGATCTAGTTAATGTGGATGTGGAGACCAGTGAAGAGGATAGGGCGGTAATTCTTTTGAACTCTCTTCCTAGGGAAGAGTATGAGACCTTTACTCTTACATTTCTCAATGGAAGAAAATCCCTTAAATACAGTGAGGTATCTGCTACTCTTGTGAGTTATGAGTAAGGAGACAGAATATATTGTCTTCTTCGGGAAGCACAACAGCAGAGGCATTGGCGGTAAGAGGCAGAAGTTCCAATAGGAAGGGAAGGGATGATTAGGGAAGGTCGAAGTCCAGATCAGGCTTTAGAAATCTGAAGAGGAATTAGTGCACCTTGTGCAAGAAATTAGGGCACTGGAAAGTTGATTGCCCGAAGGCCAAAGGTAAAGGTGGAGTCAAACGCCGAGGCGAATCTCGCACAGGCGGGTGGATCGGATGAAGACTCATCGGTATTCTCTCTCTCTGTTACTACTCCTATTGTTGATTACTCAGATAAGGCTGAGTGGATCTTGGATACCGGAGCCACCTATCATGTGTGCCCGAATAGGGCTGATTTTCTAGTTTTGAGAAGCTAGATGGATGTTACACGGTCATGGGTGATGATCACCCGTATAATATAGAAGGGATGGGTATAGTCCGTATCAAGATGGTGTAAGTTCACCTAGAGGGGGGGTGAATAGGTGATGGCTAATCCAATGGTCACTTAATGCCAAATGATGCAAATAATGCGGAAGCTAAAACAATTATGACCTAATTAAATCTTATTACACTAAACACTATGTATAACACAAGAGTGTAGCCGAATTCCCTTTGCAAGGCTCTGGACTAAACCCCTCTTGATTCCCCTTGAATGGGTTGAGGTGCCGCGTTGGCTCTCTTGGTTGAATACAAGTGTTAGCAACAATCCCACGCAAGTATATAACAATTAAGCACAAGGTATATCAAGCATGTAAAAGTAAAGACAATGTAAGTAATGCAAGATATAAAGGAGATAGAGAGAGAGAGATGGCAATCGCAAACACAAGGGTATGTTTCGAGGTTCGAGCACACTTGCTCTACATCCCTGCCTTCGACACACGAAGGATTTCCACTAAGCAAGATCCCAATGGATCTCTCCTCGGTGCCGCAACACCTACAAGCCCTCGGACTCCCTAGTCCCGTACACACGCAAGCTCACTAGCTCACCGAGGCCGCACCTCAAATCACCGAGTTCACACAAGAACTCTAAACCACCACGAGCACACTTGCCCGTCTCCTCAAAGTACAAAGATGAAATCTTTGGTGATCTACAACACTTTGATCACCAATTACAAATTCTCACAACACAATCCTATGGATAGATAAGGCAATGGATAGCTCAAGTGATTGTGAGAAAGTAAGGAAAGAACTATGGTGAAAAACTCAAGAAATCTCTTTTACACACTCTAAATAAAATCCCTTTTGATAATAAATATTGGCACTCTATTTTTTGGAGAAAACTTCTGAAAATGACTAGGAAAAACTGGCTCTAAGTCTCCCAAAAATCTTAGCTCAAAACAATGACAAAAACCCCAATTTATAGGCTGCCAGAAAACTAGCCGTTGGGATCTGTCAGAACTGTCGATCGACCGCCGATCGACCGCCAACGGTCAAAAATCCGACCGTTGGAGGATCCGGTCGACCGCACGGTCGACCCAGCCACTGGAACAGAGAGTAAACTCTCTGTCGGTCGACCGCACGGTCGGCCGAGATTTCCAGAGAGCAAAGCTCTCTGAAGCGGTCGACCGTCCGGTCGGCCGTCCTCCAGTGCACAAAAGGCGTGCACGTCTGTGCACGTCGGTCGACCGAGCCGGTCGACCGACTTCAGGATTAGTCGACTATAAATGTAGTCAAGTCGACTTGCCTGAAGCCTGAAAACTGTTTTCTGGGATTAAAAAGTTAGTCTTTTAGGTACACATAAAATCCCATAAATACATAGAAATTCTACAAAAATAGTTTTACCAATATACTTTGATAATCAAACATGCTTGCACAAAATCAAGGCATGTTATAAATGTTTTGGACTATTTTTGTAATATAGAAATATTGGCTCAAGATAAAAACTGTTTTTCTAAAACATGTTTTTTCAAAACTTGTTTTTCTAAAACTTTACCAATACAAAACAAGATATTTTGAACTTATAAAGCATAGTGTGTATGGATACGATCCACTACACAATTAATATGAAATATCTATGTTTTGACATTAAGCATATAACATGGTTTTGGTTTAAAGGATATGTATATAAAGAAATACCAAAAACCAACATGATGTTTTCCAAAATGAAAAATATTTTCTAAACATAAATTCTTTTATGAAAGCAATTCTATCAAGAGTGTGTGTGTGACATATACTTGAGCAATCCACCAATCTATTCTATCCTTTACATTTTATCTAAAACAAAACAAATTCTTATACCTAGACACAAGCCTTGATCTTAAAGTCTTCCCTTGAAGTCTTCTCATCATCTTGACTTGGTCCAAGCTTGACACCGTGCTAGCTCCAAATCTTGGCTTTTTATCCTTTGTTGAGCTATGCACCTATTAAGATCTTGATAATGAATCTGTCACTAATTAAACACAAGATCATTAGAAATCATAACTTCATGAGTTGATCATCATCAAAACTAGGGTGATGGCCTTTGGGCCAACAATCTCCCCCTTTTGATGATGACAAAACTCATGAAGTTGTATATGCATGGATTAAAGTAAAGCTTCAAGGAAGCTCCCCCTTAACTCATGCATAGACATAAATAATAGATATTCAATGAGGCACATGAGTATGTATGCAAGTATGGAGATAAAAATTGCAACAAGCATAAATCAAAATCTTTTTCTCCTATTTGCAATACTAAAATATATGCATAATTAACAAGGAAGATAAATACTTCTCCCCTTTAAGCAATGAAAACATGCATATATACTCAAATACTTCTCCCCCTTTTTGTCAATCATCAACAAAGGGGTCAAAGTAAAATCAAATCAAACAAATTTTGTTCTCCCCCTTTTTGTCAAAAAACAAAGAGATCAAGAAGGGGTAACACAAATCAATCAATAAAGATTTATATGCGATATATATTCATGAAGAGGAAGACGCTAAGTTAGCTTCCCTACACATATCCATTACATGAAGAAGGGATGACAAGGCCTAACTCACATAACACATATTATGTAATGCATAAGAGGAGATGTGAAGCTCCCCCTACACACGTATATCATATAAAGAAGAGTGGTCAAGCTCCTCAATTTATAATATACTCAACATGAATCCATATGTAAGAGAGATGTTAAGCTCTCCTTGCATATAGGAATTACAAATCAAAAAATTTTGAATATTTCTTTATCAAAACAAAATTTGAACTTTCTTAATAAAACACATTTTGAGATATCAAATCAACATATTATTTTTTTTATTGATATCAATCTTGAAAACATATTGCTTAAGCTTTAAGAATTACTAATTGAAAGTAGAATTAAGCTTAGCATATACATTGTTTTTAAAGTATGAGTCAATTGTAAGTCAAACACAAAATAGATCATATATGTATGAAAAGATAATACCAATAGAGATTGATATAGTTCAAATTGAAAGCATTCATACATACAATCAAAAAATGAGTATATAGAAATCATATTGATACAATTGAAAATATCCAATGATACCAATTGAAGGGTAAGCTTATCATATACTCTATCATATGAAGAATTTGCACTAGTTAATATGAAAATGTTTTAAAAGCTAGTACGGAATCCTTCAAGCAAAAATCATCACATTTTTGTTTTATTATTATTATTATATTTTTAAATAAAGTTTATATTTCAAGATATATGTATGTTTTGACAACACAATAAGTATACATACATATCTCTTAAACACAATTGAGTCCATGTAAATAGATTTGCATTAAAGGCAAATGACTCAAGAGGTATACATGTATATCTTAAAGTTTGGCAAAATACACATATACATGAAATGAAAAACACATGATCATAAATCAAATTCAATAAGTGAGAATACAAATTTAAAGATGTATGTATCATCAAAACTAAGCAATACAAGCACATTTCATGGGTTCAAATAAGCATTCAAGCACAAATATAAATAGATTTATTTGTGGCCAATGATATGTACAAGTATAAATCCTAATATTGAAAACTAACATATAAACTAATATTCAATACATGAAGCATCAAATACATTTGAGAAAAATAGAATCATGTGTAAATCTCAAAAACTATTTGAAGAATAAATAACTAGTATAAATTGTTTTTGAAAAACTAGTTAAAGATCCTTCAAATATAACAAATCTTATGTTTTCATAAACATAACTAGATACACAAAAATTTAAGCACTCATGGTCTATATGGCTCAAAATATTTTTTAACAAAAGTGTGAGTGTTAAACTATCATGTAAATAATATTTTTATGAAAATAGTCAATGAAGCTCAAAAAGATCATAAGACACATTTTTAACAAAAATACGAAAATCATTTTTCATCAAAATACTAATCTTCATGGTATATGTATGATTAATCCAATCCTAACAATACACATACATATCCCAAATATAAAAGAGTCTATCAAATGTATTTGCATGAAGGCAAGAGACTCACGGGTATACATGTATATTTATTAGATTTGAATTCACAATATATATACATGAAGTAAATCACTAAAATAGGTAAACATGTATGAAAGAGAATCATCAAAATAGCCTATACATATGCATATAGTGGGTACAAATGAGTATGAAGTTCAATCATATATGAATCAATTGTAATTCACTATTTGTACATGTATAATGCAAGTTTGACACATTCTACATCTAAGCATGTAAATACCACATGAAGCACAAAAATACATAAAATATGAACATGCTATAATTATGATAAATGAACTAGCATGAACATAAAAAGTAGGAGTTTAGAAATTGTTACCAAATCCAAAACTCCTAATGTGGTGGCCTTTCCACCAAAATTCCTTGATAGCGATGCATCCAAGTGTATGTCCATCAAGTCCATTGCATCCACTACCAAGGCACCAATCCTCTCACGTTTTTGTGAGAGCCCTCACCTACATCAAAAGCAAAAGGTGGGGGTTTTGGTACCCATATTTTCTTGTTGGGTTCACGGGGGTTAGCTTTGTGTTGAGGAACCCAAAATCTTTTATTTTTAGCAAAAATATAATGATCTAATCTATCATAACAATATTTTGCTAAATGGCCTTTGCGGCCACAATGTGTACATACGTACACCTTAGTATGCTTATGTGTAGGAGTGTGATCATGTTGTGCAACATAAGCAAATGCATGGTTATGATGTGCATGAATGTGTGGAGTTTGTTTCTTTGAAAACATTGACTCCAACGTAGAATGATTAAAAGCACAAGAGTTCAAAGTTGAACTCAAACCATCCATTTTATTTTTCAAATTCTTAATCTCATTAGTAGTGGCATGAAAAGCATGATGAGATAAAGAATCATTTTTCTTTTTCTTTTTCGAGACAAAATCTTTTCTTGTTCACAAATCTTTCTTTTTAAAGAATTATTTTCTTGAAAAACAACTTCCTTTTGTTTTCCACCAAATCAATTTTATCCTTCAAAATAGTGTTCCCTTTACACAATCATTTAGTTTAGACATAAGAGAAACATTTTCATTTTCAAATCTTCATTTTCTTTTCTAAGCATGCCATTTTATTTTCTAATGAATCTTTTCATTAAGCATGGCATCAAAATTCTTTTTCAAATTATTGTTGTCTTTTTCTAAACATGCAATGTTAGATTTAAAAGAATCTTGTTCTACATGCATGCAAGCAATATTCTTTTTCAAATTTTTATTTTCTTTCTTAAGCATGTCATATTTTTCAAGAATTGTTTGACAAAATGAAGTGAGCTCATCATATGACATGTCTCATCATCGGATTCGGAGTTTACCTCAAGGGGGTTATCCCCTTGGACCATATAGCATACGTTGGAGATGTCGCTTCCAACGTCCGAATCGCTCCCCGCATAGTATAGATCCTTTTCTCCAAGGGAGGTGAGGGTGTTCCATACTACAAAAGCCGAATCAACGTTAGAAACCCTAGATAAATAATCATCATTTATGGTTGACTTTATAGCATGAAGGCTTTAGCATTATCCTCAAAATTCTTACCATCTATACAATATGCATTATTAGTAGTGGCAAGATAGACATGAATTCCTAAGGCATTGAGGTACAATGACATCTTAACCTTCCAAATTTGGATGTTAAGGATGTCAAAGGTGGGTGGTGACATGAAGTCCATGGTGTGTGTACAAATCTTGTGATTAGCCTATAAATGAGGATCTTTAACTCTAGGTTGTTAGACCCAAATCAGAGTACCAGGCTCTGATACCAATTGTAAGTTCACCTAGAGGGGGGGTGAATAGGTGATGGCTAATCTAATGGTCACTTAATGCCAAATGATGCAAATAATGCGGAAGCTAAAACAATTATGACCTAATTAAATCTTATTACACTAAACACTATGTATAACACAAGAGTGTAGCCGAATTCCCTTTGCAAGGCTCTGGACTAAACCCCTCTTGATTCCCTTTGAATGGTTGAGGTGCCGCGTTGGCTCTCTTGGTTGAATACAAGTGTTAGCAACAATCCCACGCAAGTATATAACAATTAAGCACAAGGTATATCAAGCATGTAAAAGTAAAGACAATGTAAGTAATGCAAGATATAAAGGAGATAGAGAGAGAGATGGCAATCGCAACACAAGGGTATGTTTCGAGGTTCGAGCACACTTGCTCTACATCCCCGCCTTCGACACACGAAGGATTTCCACTAAGCAAGATCCCAATGGATCTCTCCTCGGTGCCGCAACACCTACAAGCCCTCGGACTCCCTAGTCCCGTACACACGCAAGCTCACTAGCTCGCCGAGGCCGCACCTCAAATCACCGAGTTCACACAAGAACTCTAAACCACCACGAG
Source organism: Agave tequilana (assembly GCA_038442645.1). Lineage (NCBI taxonomy): Eukaryota > Viridiplantae > Streptophyta > Magnoliopsida > Asparagales > Asparagaceae > Agave > Agave tequilana. Next base: position 64,715 of record JAVJIF010017522.1, read on the forward strand.
CACACTTGCCCGTCTCCTCAAAGTACAAAGATGAAATCTTTGGTGATCTACAACACTTGATCACCAATTACAAACTCTCACAACACAATCCTATGGATAGATAAGGCAATGAATAGCTCAAGTGATTGTGAGAAAGTAAGGAAAGAACTATGGTGAAAAACTCAAGAAATCTCTTTTACACACTCTAAATAAAATCCCTTTTGATAGGAAATATTGGCACTCTATTTGTGGAGAAAACTTCTGAAAATGACTAGAAAAAACTGGCTCTAAGTCTCCCAAAAATCTTGGCTCAAAACAATGACAAAACCCCAATTTATAGGCTGCCAGAAACTAGCCGTTGGGATCTGTCAGAACTGCCGGTCGACCGCCCGGTCGACCGCCAACGGTCAAAAATCCGACCGTTGGAGGATCCGGTCGACCGCACGGTCGACCCAGCCACTGGAACAGAGAGTAAACTCTCTGTCGGTCGACCGCACGGTCGGCCGAGATTTCCAGAGAGCAAAGCTCTCTGAAGCGGTCGACCGTCCGGTCGGCCGTCCTCCAGTGCACAAAAGGCGTGCACGTCTGTGCACGTCGGTCGACCGAGCCGGTCGACCGACTTTAGGATTAGTCGACTATAAATGTAGTCAAGTCGACTTGCCTGAAGCCTGAAAACTGTTTTCTGGATTAAAAAGTTAGTCTTTTAGGTACACATAAAATCCCATAAATACATAAAAATTCTACAAAAATAGTTTTACCAATATACTTTGATAATCAAACATGCTTGCACAAAATCAAGGCATGTTATAAATGTTTTGGACTATTTTTGTAATATGGAAATATTGGCTCAAGATAAAAACTGTTTTTCTAAACATGTTTTTCCAAAACTTGTTTTTCTAAAACTTTACTAAATACAAAACAAGATATTTTGAACTTATAAAGCATAGTGTGTATGGATACGATCCACTACACAATTAATATGAAATATCTATGTTTTGACATTAAGCATATAACATGGTTTTGGTTTAAAGGATATGTATATAAAGAAATACCAAAAACCAACATGATGTTTTTCCAAAATGAAAAATCTTTTCTAAACATAAAATTCTTTATGAAAGCAATTCTATCAAGAGTGTGTGTGTGACATATACTTGAGCAATCCACCAATCTATTCTATCCTTTACATTTTATCTAAAACAAAACAAATTCTTATACCTAGACACAAGCCTTGATCTTGAAGTCTTCCCTTGAAGTCTTCTCATCATCTTGACTTGGTCCAAGCTTGACACCGTGCTAGCTCCAAATCTTGGCTTTTTATCCTTTGTTGAGCTATGCACCTACTAAGATCTTGATAATGAATCTGTCACTAATTAAACACAAGATCATTAGAAATCATAACTTCATGAGTTGATCATCATCAAAACTAGGGTGATAGGCCTTTGGGCTAACAGATGGATGATGGGATAGTACGAGAACTGAAAGAGGTGAGGTATGTACCTCAACTCAAAAGGATTTTATCTCTGTTGTGCTTTGGAAGCATTGGGTCTTATGATATCTATATGAGATGGTGTTCTCAAGATGATCAAAGGCTCGATAGTGGTGATGAAGGGCGTCCGCCGGGACATCTCTACTACTTAAAGGGTAGTACAGTTACAGGTCAGGTGGAGACTTCTAGTTCTTCAGATGATGGTTGCACGAAAGTCTGGCAGGTGAAGGACGGACATGGAGGTGAAAAATCTTTGCAAGCTCCTGCAAAGAAGGGATCATTGGAAGGTGCTGCTACCTGCAACTTGAAAGGTGAACACAATGTTCTGGACAAGTAGAAGGTGAAATCAGCACCAGTACTCACCACTCAGAAGGTTTTCTTGATTGTGTTCACGTAAGCGTTTGGGGACCTGTTAAGACTGCATCACTTGGAGGTCACATGTACTTTGTCTCTTTTGTTGATAGTTTATCTAGGCATTGTTGGATATATCCCTTGAGACAAAGGCGTGAAGCCCTATATGTTGGTGAAGTGGAGAGGAAGTATGGAGAAGCAGATAGGTAGGAAGATCAAGGAGTTACAGCTTGGTAATGTTGGAAGAGACATGAACCAATTCCTACGATTTGGCCAGAACACCGGTATTGGTACTCACTTCACAGAAGGTATAAATGGGTTGGCTAAGGAAGTAAACCGTTCCTTGTTGGAGAAGATTCGGTGGTTGTTGTCTAATGCAGGATTAGACAAATCGTTTTGGGCTGAGGCGATTGTGTATGCTAGTCATCTCATAAATGGATCGACTGCGATATGAGGTAAAACTCTATTGGAAATTTGGTCTTAGAAAGCTGCTCAAGATCATGATTTGCTGCTGTAATTTAGAAGTCCGACCTACTTCAGTGCCAAGGATGGTAAGGTGAATCCGCGAGTAAAGAGATTTGTGTTTTTAGGTGTCAAAAGGAATATGAAAGGCTACAGGTGTGGGACCCCGAAAACAAGAACATCGTGTTGAGTAGGCATGTCACATTTGATAAGGCTTCAGTGTTGAAGTCTACCATCTCTCAGTAGGTAGAGAGGACGGAGACCAAGGAAGTATCCAAGCGGGTGGAGGTTGATGCTACTCCACCATCTCCAGTTAGTTTAATATCAGTGAAAACTTCACCGGATGTGACACGGGTGGAGATCATGTAGCCAGGGTTGATACTGAACAGGTTGAAGACATTGATAAGAATGTCGAGTTGTTTGCAGCCATTAGAATCAAGGTAAAACCATGCTCGTGGGTAAAGGAGCATGAATCTCAAGCTTGTAATCGCGACAAGCTAAAGTTAAAGGCCGTTGTTCTCCATGATGGTCATGAGGAGGTTCATATGACTCAGCCAGATAGATTCGCTGTTGCAAATCCAGGTACAAGTGCTTGAGCTTGATGGAGCTCATTTGTATGAACTATGGTTGGCTTGATCCTTTGGGTAAGGTACGTAGGCAGCCGTAATGGCGCAGCCAAATTTGGTGATGCAACCCGTATGAAGCTATTTGGGTTCTCGTGTTGTGACCGATTAGAACTTCACGTAGAGGTGGAGACTTCAAGTAGAGGTGAAGTGTTGTGGCTAGTTGGACTTCACGTAGAGGTGAGGTGTTGTGATTTCGATGAACGGTTGAGCTTGCATATGAGGGGTGTGCATCCAGTTTGTTGAAACCGAGGATGGTGTTCGGTGTGCTCTACTCAAACTTGGTGGACCGTCAGCTGAAGACATGTAGACTAGATAGAGCTAGTCAGTTGGAGAGTCAGTGTTGGCTCATGATGAGTTCTTCGTGAGGTCATGTAGTTGCTTAGTTGGGAGACACGTTCGGTGATCGGCATGTATGAAAGTTCTCTTAAGGTGAAGTATAGGGAAGGCATGTGTGGTGCATTCCAGTTGGATAGCTGAGCTACAGATTCCAAGCCAAGATCGTATGTCGATTTCGTCGAGTTCTGTGTCGATTTCGTCCGGAGCGCGCAAGCCGAGATCGTGTGTCGATTTCGCCGAGATCGTGTGTCGATTTCACCCAGAGCGCGCAAGCCGAGATCGTGTATCGATTTCGCCGAGATAGTGTGTCGATTTCGCCAGGTGATAGACTGGAGTTCATTAGAGATCGGCTCAAATTTGAAAAATCTTCACCGAGGTGGAGAATTGTGGGAGAGAGGAGATAGAGGAGTAGAGGAAGTTAGCACAGAGATCAGAAATCAAGGAGCGAGAAATGACGCATTGGAGCAGGCCAGATTGTGCTCCTGGTCGGCCGCCCGGTCAACCAGTGGAGGAGGCCGGTCGACCGGCGTGCACGAACGTGCACAGGAACATTACGGTCGACCGCCCGGTCGACCGTGGAAAAAGCGGTCGACCGCCCGGTCGACCGACTGACAAGGCCTTAGTCTCAGTTGGCCCGTCGACCGGCGCGTTTTGACTTTCCTTTTGGGATTCAGATTTCTTTTCTGGATGAGATCGAATCCAATCTGGCTTTCCTTAAATCCAGGGACTCTGTGGCTATAAGTAGGGGCTAGAGCCCTCATGTATTGTATCCCGAAGAATCTCCTCAAGTTCCCTCTTGTATTAGTTTGTATTGATTTTTGAATCAATAAAATCTCTCTCCCTTGCCCCGAGGACGTAGGTACGTTACCGAACCTCGTTAAATATTGTGTTGATTGCTTTTCTCTGCTGTTAGTTGTTCTTGTCGTATTGGTAGCTTCTCCGGCTGCATCAAGTCTCCGCCAGGTGGGTGGATTTCTCAAGAGTGGTTGTTGTCTCCATGCGCACAACATGGTTTGATGCATGAATTATATCAAATTTATAGATATTAGTCTAAACATTTTAAATACAATATTTTGGTTCTATGATATATTTATAAAAAAAAATTAAATACAATATTTTATTTGTTAAACATAAAAAATTAGCGTTTGATTTTGCTTTATACTCGCAGTTGTAGAGGATTTGGTTGACTTATAGATTAGACTAACAATAAGTATTATATTTTATGATATCAAATTAGGTACAATGTCTAATGTGATGGTGCATATTCTTTGTTGTTTAATGGTAACTAATAATAGATCAGGAGAATAAGCCAATGTATATTGATGAAACAGTAAAACCAATGCTATTGAAAAAGAAAACCACAAGAATTGAATTGGTCGAGAAAATCCATCACATATCAAATATTAATCCAAATGATTATCAGATTCACTTAATTTGCAAGTGGCCAGTTACACAAGGACGTTATCAAGCAGTTGTTATTGCAGATGATGGAGACACACATGTTATGCTTTAGCTGTGTTCGTCCGTGAATACCATAGAGTTATATGTGAGGAAAGATTCTGTGAGTCATCAGTTGCCTGAAGTTCCAGGAGAATTCTTTCGTATGCTCGTTTTGGATAACGAGTCAACAGGCTTCATATCACCCGTATCACACATTCCTCACGTTGATGTTTCTGATATATAATATGTAAGCACTTGTTTGTTTTCAATCGTATATTAATGTTCTACCAAGTCATTTAGATAACAAAGTTAAATTGTATTTTTCAGTTCTAACAATTCGCGAAAGGAGGTGATATGTTCTCGAATATGCCAAATATTAACATGAATTTTAGCTATGATGCTAACATTCAATCATATTCACACATAATTAGTTATTCGTGGCTTGGACCATATGATGTTGGTCCCTCTGATATTGGTCCCTCTAATATTGGTGTTGGACCATTCATGCTGCCTCCCTTTTCAGTGCAGAACGAAAGTGATGACGATGACACAGATGATAATATAGTACAACCAGAAAGTCGCATGAATATTGCAGCAAAAGAAAATGAAAATGGCATAGGGTGGGTTGATATTGCATATGCTAATAATGAGTATGTTCCACTCGAAGATCCACATCCTGATGAGTTTGAAGGTGAAAACTGGGTTGATATGACTATTGTGGAGAATACCACTACTGAACACACTAGATTTGTCTCTCACACTGCTACTGATAATTTGAAAGTTGGCGAAATATTTGAATCAAAAAATGAAATTGCTACAAGCACTTAGTGAATGGCATATCATGCGTTCAGTTTCATTCAAGCCTATTAAAACTAATAAGACATGCTACACAACAGTATGTGGTACTAATGATGTTGGTGGTGGAAAGGAGCGCCCGTGGAGAATTCTTGTCTCATTCTCAAAAAAAATTTAAGTGAATACTTCAAGATTAAAAAATTGGTGCGAGAACATACATGCTACATGGCGGTACTTCAGTCCAATCATCGTCAGGCCAAGGCATCTTTTGTGTGCAATGTCATCATGCTTATGTTGAGAAGTAATCTTGATTTGATGCCCGATAACATAATTGCAGAAATCAACATTAAATTCTAAATCACAAAACATATAGCAAGGTCTAGCATGCTAGGACCAAGACATTGTCAAAGATATTTGGAGATTGAGAATTGTCATATGAGACTCTACCATAATATCTTGAGGCAATAAGAATAGCAATTCAGACACCGTAACTTTTTTGAAAGTTGAACCTTATGTATTGAATATGATTCGATTGTGTCTAATCTGGTTCGATTTTCTCACGTATTTTAGGCTTTTGGACCATCAATTGAAGTTTTTTTTCGTGTGGACAATTCTTAGTATCGATAGTACACATTTAAATGAGTATAAAGGTTGTTTACTTATTGCCACCGAGATTGATGCTAACGGACGATCAACACCCTTATGGATGCAGATAATGAGCATTTTCTTATACAATATAAGTATTAGTGTTATTTTCTTTGCATGCTAACAAAATTGTGTGTTACAGGTTGAATGCTGACTTGATGCATGATACAACACCATAAAGAGACATCCAAGTTTACAGAAGCGAGTTGGATGTGATGCACGAGAAAACGGTGACTTGGGAGCTATATACGGATGAGATTCTACAAGTTTACCTGCAGTGTGCACAATAGGATCTCAGATATGGCGTGCTCGGATGCCAATTATCTCTTCAGATTGTCGAGATGCATGTCCCAGATAGAGTACTTCGACAATTTGAGTTGACTCAACATATCCCTGATCCTATCCCTAAAATAATCCATGTATACCGTTTGAAAAATCAGAGGCGTGATGAGAAGATCGACTGAACTAAGTTCAAAACTAATGACATTACCATACATTTTTGACAGAGTATATGCATTGGTATTGGAGGATCACTCGGCGTTAGATTATTCAACGTATTAAGGCATCCACCGCTTATATGCCCAGTGCTCTCTATGAGTGGCATTTGGTAATATCTTAAATAAGTTCATATTTTATTTTCTAATTAATTGATGTGTGATAAATTTTTTCTAATTATGTTTATTTTTCTTATAGGTTGATGGATTGCTCCAAATAGACAATATGGCAACTGAGGCATTGACTGATGAATCTCAGCTTCGCTCGACAATGCAAGGGATTAGAAGCTTCATCATGAATATTCTAAGGAAACGATTTGCACGGCCGTTAGATGCTCCGTCAAACCCTATGCACAACGCTAGCAGCATATGATTCTTATGGAGCACGAGGATGTAGAGGATGAGGCAGGAGCATCCCAACTAGTTCCTACATGGCATACACGACGTTGAAATGATGACGAGACCGGACCATCTCTGCAGCAAAAACAACCAGATTCTCCGACTCTTCCTCCACGTGGTCGAGGAAGAAGTCGTGGGCGTGGTCGAGGAAGACGTGCATTATTGTGTTTGTCCTGATATATAAACATGCGTTTTAAGATATGAAGAACTTGTGAAGATTTTATGATATGTCATGTTGTGAAGATTTTGTGATATTTGTGATATGTCATGCTATGAGAATTTGTAATACGTCATATTTGGTATCAAATTTCAAAACTCGTGATATGTGATATTATGGTGCTAAATTTGTGATATTAATGAAATATTTGTTATATTATAAACATCATGATATTTTGACTGATGCAGAGCTGAGAACTCAGAGTTCTCAGATCTAAAACAGAGAAAATTTGAGTTCTCAGTTTTGTGAGTTCTCAGTTTTGATGTAGTGAAGTCTGGTTCGGGTTTCCAAAACTCGAACGTAAAAATTCACTATTTTAAGCCGGGTTTTGGAAACCCAAACCAGAGTGTGTATGAGACTCACTTAAGGTTTAGGTTCGGGCATAAAATTACACTGAATTTTATTGTTCGAGGTTTCGAACTCGAACTTATATAAAAGGGAATTCCCAAGTTCGAGTTTTGAAAACCCGAACTTGTCGCCAGTGCTACGCTGGCGACGCCAAACTGACCTGGCGCCGACGTGGCGGGGCAGAGGTCGGTTTTGATAATTATTTTAGAGAGAGGTTTTTTTTTCCCTAATATTTAATAAAATAAGTTTTTTAAATTAAAAAACCCTCGAAAATCTTGATAGTTTTGTGTAATTTAGCCCAATCTAATGTGCTCGCATGAGGTTGCCAGGAGGCCCATCTGTGACATGTTAGTTAAATCAGTAAGATGTTTAGCCCACAGACGCGCGAAGCCCGTCCTAATAAATTTGACTCGAATGAGGTACAGGCTTTCTCACATAGACGGTGCTTATAATGGGCCCAGCCCAAATTCAGACAATTGGCCCTATATTATTATTTTTGAATATAAAGTCCACACGCGGAGGCCTCTCCATCATCAAAATCTAGGGTTTTAGAAATCGGAGAAAACCCGAGAGCAAAGGAAGAAGAAGAAGACAGTGAGAGAGATGAGCAGGAGTCTGGGGATTCCAGTTAAGCTCCTCCACGAGGCGGCGGTCACGTGGTGACGGTGGAGCTCAAGAGTGGGAGCTCTACAGGGGGAGCATGATCGAGTGCGAGGACAACTGGAACTGCCAGCTTGAGAACATCACTTACACTGCAAGAGTCAGTATTCTTCTCTCTTCTCTTTAATTTGTATCAAGAAGTTATGGCTCAAAAACGAAAAGAAAATTTAAAATGATGTTCTGGAGCCTGAGTTTTCTCTTCTCTTTCTGTGATCGATTTTGAAGTAGACTTCAAAGCAAGAAATCTTCATTTTCGGACCAAATCCCCCAATTATTGTGTTGTATTCAGTAATTACTGAATCATCCAGGATCCTTTGGGTTCGCACCAAGCGTTAGCAGCTCCATTGACTACAATGCCATCACGCTTAGTTGGTGTATTCACTGCATTAGGGTTAGTCTCCTCTTTCTCTTATTCAATTGTATTAGGGTTAGGTTGTTTTTTTTCCCACTCATTAATTATATTAAGAATAAGGGCGCTTAAATAGAAGAATTTTTAAGGATTTTTGGTGTGGTGGGCTGTTTTTTTTTTTTTTTTTTTTTGTGTGTAGTGTGGTGTGTGTGGGGGGGGGGGGGGGGGGGGGGGGATTTGCACAGACTCGAATTTGCAATAGCTCCTCTCCAGGCAAGAAACCATCATCTCACTAAAAGGATCCCACACTCCTTTCTCCAGATTTGTGATTTGATAATTATAATCGGCGATTGATGGTATTAATTTTTACTAATTGAATCCAGGATCTTTTGTTTTCTTCTCTTCCTCGCAGCTCCATTAATACAGTGTCATTCTTCACTCATGTCAAAACCATTGCAGAACCACTCATCTTGTCCTCAAGTTACACTTCCTATAACTTTTTATATATGTGTTCCCTGCCCCCTTTTAATTGTATATTTCTTCATCTCACGACAGTGGTTACAAGCTTCTTATTACTAACAGTAGCCATTATTTGTAGCCTCCTTTATCACTAGCTAGACTTACGCAGTGTTAGCAAATTTGTGGGCGGTTGGTTCATAGTACAAGTGCAGGAAGGGGGCACAATACCTAGCAGTATGCAGTTTGAAGTGGGTAGTCTTAGTAGGATCAATATTAAGGCTGCAGTATGCTTGGCGGTTTCTCCTTGGTATTTCAAAAAATTATATGTGTGAGGGTAGATACATATACACTCATTTGAAGACTTGTAAATTAAAGATTATGCACCTTGTGTT
>JAVJIF010017523.1:0-75370 GCA_038442645.1 Agave tequilana
TGCATCGACTATCGTGATCTCAACACGGCCTGTCCTAAAGACGAATTCCCACTGCCCATCACGACGTCATGATTGACAAACACATGCGGGTTCGAAAGGATGTCTTTCATGGACGGCTTTCAGGATACAACCAGATTAAGATGTATCTCGACGACGAGAAATACCTTCATCCGAACACCATTGGGGGTATACTGCTACACTGTAATGCCCTTTGGACTGAAGAACGCCAGAGCAACCTACCAACGGCCAATGAGTACGATCTTCCGCGATCATCTCTGAAAACGGTGGAATGCTATGTCGACGACATTGTCGTCAAAAGCCGTAACAAGGGCGACCATCTCCGCGATCTAGGAACGATGTTCGACATAATGCGGGCTCATCAACTGAAAATGAATCGGACAAAATCCTTCTGGGAGTCTCGAGTGGCAAATTTCTTGGGTCATTGTTACGTCAAAAGGATTCATCTTGACCCAGACAAAGTCCAAGCCATCCAGAGCATGCATCCACCAAGAACCTCAAAGAGCTTAGAGGCTTGCAAGGTAGACTGGCTTATATTAGAAGATTCATCGCAAATCTCTCAGGCCGCTGTCAGCCGTTCACCCGACTCATGAAAAAGGGTGCTTCCTTCGTGTTGGGATCAAGCTTGCCAGGAAGCTTATGAAGACATCAAGAGGTACATCACAAAACCTCCAGTCTGGTAGCCCCTACATCAGGGAAACCATTCTTGCTTTATGTAAAAGCTATGGACTACTCCCTCGGTGCCCTCCTCGCTCAAAAGGACGACAATGGCCACGAGCAGGCCATTTATTATCTGAGCAGGACTCTCATAGGAGCGGAAGTCTCGCTACAACCCTATTAGAAAGAGTGTTTAGCTCTCGTCTTCGCTGTTCAGAAGACACGACATTATTTGGTCGGCCAGACCATACATGTCATCTCCAGAGTAAACCCATTACGTCTTCTTATGACGAAGCCAGGATCATTGAATTTCAAGATTGGCTAAGTGGGCACTTTTATTGTCTCAAATACGACATGATCTTCACCCCTCAGAAGGCGGTTAAAGGTCAGGCCCTTGCAGAGTTCTTGGCTGTTCATCCAGTTCCGGAACATTCAAAACTTCACGAAGATATCCTGATGAAGTCTTCGAGTCTTATGCAACCTCAGAAGAGGAAGTATGGCAGAGTTCTTTGACGGAGCATCGCGAATGGGCCCTAAAGGCAAGATTATTGCCGGAGTGGGGGTTGTGTTTATCTCCCCGCAGAACTATGTTCTTCCCAGAGCATTTTCTCTGATAGAATCATGCTCCAACAATGTAGCAGAATATAACGCTCTGCTCATCGGTCTTCAACTCGCCCTGGAATGGGGGTACGCTACCTTGAAGCTTATGGCGATTCAAAACTGATCATCAATCAGGTTAAAGGCGAATATGAAGTCCGCCATGAGGACTTGGTGCCTTATTATCACACGGCCGTGTGAATTGGCCAACCTATTTGAAGGCTTCTATATCGAACACGTATCTCGATCTCAAAATACCAAGGCGACGCTCTTGCTGCATTAGCAATGACACTAGCCTTGCCAGTCGACACCAAGTATCACCTCACAGTCGCAACCCGACATCTTGTATGCTCCAAGCACATGCTAAGAACCAGAGAGGTCTATAATATCTCAACGGATCTTGAGAGAGAGAGATTGGCGATTTTTCTTCATTGACTATGCCTTGCACAGGTCTGCTTCCAGACAATCCTAAAGAAGCGGCATCCATCAGACGAAGGTCTCTCCGTTTCTACTACGATCCAACTCTGAAGACACTTTACCGTCGTTCATATGACGGTATCCTCCTCCGTTGCCTTCTCATCAGAGGCACAGAAGCGCTTAAAGAAGCGCACTACGGCACTTGTGGAGCTCATCAGCCAGGTTCAAAGCTCAAAGACAGGTTACATAGGCTTGGATATTATTGGCCAAACTATGATAGCCGACGCCATCCAATACACACGAAGGTGTAAAGCATGCCAGATTCATGCGGACTTCATACACCAGCCTTCGGAGCTGCTCCACCCGACAGTTGCTTCATGGCCATTTGAAGCATGGGGAGTAGATGTCGTAGGGCCAATTAGCCCCGGTTCGACAAGAGGTCACCCGGTTTATCCTTGCAATAACGACTACTTTTTCAAAATGGGCGGAGGCTATACCATTAACTGAAGTCAAGACCTCTAATGTGATTAACTTCATCAAACACCATGTCATCTATCGATTTGGTGTCCCCAGGCGGATCATCCACGACAACGGTCCCAATTCATAAGCCAAGTATTCTATCGGTTCTGCGATAAATACCGAATTCAGAATGTGGCTTCAACCGCTTATAATCCTGCCGCCAATGGTTTAGGGAAGCGTTCAACAAAACGATCATCAAGCTACTCAAGAAATTCGTCTCCTCGAACAAACGAGATTGGGATGAAAAGCTTGGTGAATGTCTTTGGGCATACCGAACTACGGTTCGGACACCGACAGGGCAATACGCCTTTTCCCTGGTATATGGGTGCGAAGCAGTCATCCCGTTGGAAATCCAGATGCCATCATTGCGAGTTGCTCTGACTACTAAGATCACCTTAGAGGACAATGATCGATTGCGTCTTCAAGAGCTCGAAGCCCTAGACGAGAAGCGACTTCAAAGCCCAGCAACATATTGAGCTATATCAAGCTCGAATCTCAAAAGCCTTCAATAAGAAGGTCAAACAGAGGGTCTTCCAGAAAGGAGACCTGGTTTTAGCCGTCAGACGACCGATGATTATGACGCATAAGACCAAAGGCAAATTTCAGCCTAAATGGAAGGACCGTTTGTGATAGAAACAGTCTATTCAAACGGAGCGTACCGCCTTATGACTTCAGATGGCGACCTACTCATGATGCCGATCAATGGCAAGTTCTTAAGAAGTATTATCCCTGATTAAGGATCCTTCTTATGATCAAGTTAACACTACACCTCTGATCAAGATCTTCGTGTCCAAAGTACACACAAAGAGAGCGTTCTCTTCCTCCAAGCGAGATCACACAACCATAAACCAGTAGGAACCTGGCCGTATACTGGTTATCTCAAAGGAGAATCAAGGTTACACATACATTAACCAGATGATCCAATATCCTTAACGATTAAGGACAGAGGAGATGTTGGCTTTTAAGTCCAACATAAGTCCTCGACAACTCATCATGCTGAGGGGAATAGCATGGCTAGCCCAATTCAAACGGTAGTTTGGTAAAGGCATATCAAACCCGTTGACAGCTGGGGATTTGCTAAAAATCCTAAGGGACCAGTTCCCATTTGATTCCCTCTCCAAAATCACTTACCAATTCTCATCCATAGAATGGTAAAGACCACATATACATTTCGCTGTTATGTTACATTAAACCTATGACAGTGATTCCCTCGTTCCCCCCGAGAAAACGAGACTTCTCCCAAAGTCCACTACAAACTCGATACTTATTGACATTTACAAAAGATAAGTATCACCAATTTTGAAGCTTGGTGGCGTCTCATCCGGTTATGTCATTGCGACCTCTGAACCAGCAGACAGCTAAGTCCTCAATTCCGAGCCCTGTTGATATTTACAAAAGACAGGTCTCGATACTATTGACATTTACATAAGATAAGTATCACCAATTTTTGAAGCTTGTGGCGTCTCATCCGGTTATGTCATGGCCCTCTGAACCAGCAGACAGCTAAGTCTCAATTCCGAGCCCTGTTGACATTTACAAAAGACAGGTCTCGATACTTATTGACATTTACAAAAGATAAGTATCACCAATTTTGAAGCTTGGTGGCGTCTCATCCGTTATGTCATTGCGACCTCTGAACCAGCAGACAGCCAAGTCTCAACCTTGAGCCCTGTGACATTTACAAAAGACAGGTCTCGATACTCGTTGACATTTACAAAAGACGAGTATCACCATTTTTTGAAGCTTGGTGGCGTCTCATCCGGTTATGTCATTGCGACCTCTGAACAGTAGACAGCTAAGTCTCAACCTCGAGCCCTGTTGACATTTACAAAAGACAGGTCTCGATATTTATTGACATTTACAAAGACGAGTATCACCAATATTTGGAAGCTTGGTGGCGTCTCATCCGGTTATGTCATTGCGACCTCTGAACCAGCAGACAGCTAAGTCTCAACCTCGAGCCCTGTTGACATTTACAAAAGACAGGTCTCGATACCGTTGACATTTACAAAAGACGAGTATCACCAATTTTTGAAGCTTGGTGGCGTCTCATACGGTTATGTCATTACGACCTCTGAACCAGCAGACAGCTAAGTCTCAACCTTGAGCCCTGTTGACATTTACAAAAGACAGTCTCATCTTTCGATCCAACAATGACCGGTTTCGGACTTGTGGCGTCTCAACCAGTTATATCATCGCGACCTCTGAACTGACAGATAGCCAAGTCTCATCATCTGACCCAACAAGAACTATGTTCTCAAGAAATTGCACTACAATTTGGAATCGCAATTCAAAAAAGAAGAACGAGATTGGAGAGTGACAAAAGAAGAAAAAATTTCCATTCATTCCAAAAGGATAAAGTACATGGAGCTACAGGCGCACACTGTAAGATCTGAGCCGCTCTCCAAGGGAGTCCAGCCTCGTCCTCCTGTCATCAGCAGCCTGGGCAAGCGCTTGCGACCTCAGTTCGGCCTCATTGAAATCCATTGCCTGGGTCAGACGAGCTTCAACCTCCGCCAAGGTTGCCCTCTGTGACGATTCTGCTGTGAGAGCTCTTCATTTTGAGCCTGGAGCTGCTCAAGCCGCGCAGTTTCTTCAAGACGCACCAGTTTAGCCTTGGATAAAATAAGATTGGCTTTCCGGATCATTTCCTCAGCTTTCCCAATCTTGTCCTCAGCGTCAAGAAGAGCACTGGTGGAGGCGTCAATTGTACTTCCAACCTCTGCCTGCCTTGTTTCCAAGGATTTCAAGTCAGAAGAGATAGCCTTAGCAGCCTCTTGAGCGGCAAGCCGGGCCTCGTGCTTTGAGCGACAAGACGCGCGAACCCGCTCATCCACTAAAGACTCCAGGTCCGAACTGCTGAGACGGCGCCATTCCTCTACATCCTTCTCAAATTCATCCACCAGGAGTTCCAAAGCAGTAGCCTGGTGATACCCCTCAAATCCCAAATACTTTCAATGCCACTGGAGAGGACCACATTTAACTTTGAGAACGGCATGGTCGAGCCCTTCAAAACCAGGTCGATAGTTCGCCCTAAGCCTTTATAAAAGCTATCGACGAGGTCACCTATGTATCGTTCTCAACCTCAGCCACTTCTGGTAGAGAGGTAACTTCAGAGAAATCCACCAGCCTGGTCGACGCTATCGTGGAAGGAGAGATGGGAACGTCAACAGCAGGGCAGATTGTCAGTGATCTCTGAGGAGTCTTCATGGAAATCAGTGCGCTAGCCACCGTTGAGGTAGGGCTGGCAACCATCTCCTGAATAGCAGGCTCAACTACCAGAGTTGGGGAAGTAGGGCCTGTAATAACCCTCAGCTCCACACTCGGCAAAAATGTCGGCGCCTCACTCGTTGATATAGTTGGGAGTAAGGACACCTCTGGAACTGCTTCCCCTTCAACCTCTGGCTCTTTAGCTGACTTGGGCCGATAAAAGGGCAGGTCGCCATACAGCGCATCCAACACAGCAGCATCAGCCGCAGTCGAAGCGCTCATATCTCCCCTTGACCCTTCGGGGAAATCTTCTGGCTCTCTTGAAGCTGATGCATCTTGAGGCCGAACACCTGTAACAAGACTGCGGTTAGTCGGGACACTACATGCAATAGAAGCCAAGAGGTCAGGACAGTACCGTAAGATGATGTCGCCTCAAACATCTCGTCAGCTGCATCAGTCTCCAGGGGCTCCATCGGAAAATTTTTGACAGAATCAGCACGAATAGCCGGCTCGCTTTCGCTTGCCGAGATCCTGTGGACCACCTAATAGAGCTCGATGCCTCAGGACTTCCCTTAGAAGTCCCAGCGCCCGAGGGACCAATGTCGGCCACATCACCTCCAGACTCCTCCGGACGGACACAGGAACCAGCTTCAGTTCCATAAGTAAATAGGGGATCATAATGTTTCCCGTGCTCTCCAGTTGCCTCAGCTCCTACAATCAAGAAGAATTGATAATAAGTCAATGTGAACACACAAAAGGCGTATCTATGGACGGGGCTAATCTTACCCAGACCCGGAGCGAATTCACCCCTAGTCGGTTCAGCAACCGACGGTCCAGCCGCTAATGGCTGAGGCAGCAGGAGGAATCGCTGTAGAGGGATGACCCTCTACGACAAACCGTGGGAGCTTGGCGGCGGAGCTTCTTCGCCAACGATTTCCTACGAGAGCTATCTGCCCGCTTTCTTTTGAAGTGGACTTCGGAATCCTCTTCCTCACTTCTTCTATACAGCGAGAGGGAGCCATCCCCATCACGCCAGAGCCAGTTGCAGGAGTCTCGCCCCCGCTCCCACCTCGAAGCGAGGACTCTCAGCATCTGAGGCCTCGCTGTCTTCCACAGCAACAAACTCCTCTATACCTGGAGTGTGAACCCTTTTGCCTTCCCTTTTATCAGAAGCCTTCTGTCTCAGCCGCTGAGAAATTAACTTCACACCAGAACTATTAGCATTGAACCCAAGAGGTGTGGAGTTGGAAGTGGCGTACCACTGGCAAAAAGCACAGGGTCATCAGAGATTGGGAGCCCTCAACGGCGTACGCAACCGCGCCCCAGTACCGCCTGCGGTAAAGAATCGTCAGGCACGGGCCCATCAATAAGGCTCCCCATGAAGCCAGATTGAGATTCGGGTTGCCCACGTACAGTTGGTCATATCCAAAACTGTCGGGCAAACCGACTTGGGACATAGGCTCCAGATAGCAGGTGTCCCCGCTCCTATACAATAAATGCGAGGGCCTGATGCTGACCAGCCACTCAAAAACTCCCCGGCTCAGGGACGATTGCCCCTCCTCCGCATCTTTGAACTCTTCCCCATAGCCTGCACCCCGAATACGAGGAAAACAGCGGAAGAGACTATAGACGTCATAGCGACGTACTAATTTACTGGGCCTCAGCGACGTACTTCTTCTGCCATGAACACCCTTCGAATCGGGGGAGGAGCGCCATTCGAACATCTTGCGGGCGATCCTCTCCAGCTCCGATTAAAGAAGGACAATGCAGGGCGAACCACGCCATCAAGTAAGTATACGGCAGGCCTACTCTGGGGTTAGGTCCGTCGCAGGGCAAAATGGTCCCCTTACCCACGCTTCGTCGTTGGTGGCCTGCAAAAAGCCTCCGTCAATGCACGAAGGCCTCTCTGGATACAGCACACCATGGCTGGAGAAGACCCAGAGGGAAACCATGAACCAAGCGAACAGCAGGCAGCAAAACATTCGGATGAACGATGTCACCCGAAGAAGACGGCACCACGCATCTCTTCAGCCAGACGGTTAAGAAACCGGCCAGCAGTGCCTTCCGGGACATCGGCCTGCGAGCCTGATGATGGAAGCTTCGCAGAACATCACCCTGCTCATAGGGACCATCGTCTTCCTTCACGGCTAGGTCCCCTTGGGAGTGCTTTTACATCCGGTCAAAGATGCTTTATCAGCAACTCCGCATGTGCTGCCTCAGGAGCATTCTCCATATCTGGGAACAAATAGTCTCCCCAGCTTTTCAGGCTACAGGAGGTTCCCTTATTGCCCCCATGCATACTGGAGCAAATATACAGGTGGCACATTAAATCCCTGTAGGTCCGAACAAGGCAGGCTCTTGTTTTCTCCAAAAGAGCAACTCCGCCTCGTACGGGAAGTATTCTTCATAAGGGAGAGACCCGAAAGGCAAAGCAGAGATTTCCCACATCTCATGCAAGGCCATGCCCAACTCGCCAACAGGGGTAAAGAAAGTCCCCGAAGCTGGGCAATATAATTCAAAAAATGGCGTAAAAGCACGCCACATTCATATCAATGTCGTGGCAGGTCGCCCTTACGGCCTCATAGAGGTTTATCCTCTCCAGATCCTCCTCGAAATGAGCAAGGATGTAGGTAGTCAAACCACCCCATGCCTTCGGAGGGTGAATCCAGCTGGAGTCCTGAAGTCAGTAGCTGGATAGTTCCCATTGACCTTGAAGAATTGATTGCCAAAGGTCAGCGCCACTGCAGGATTCTCTCCTACTGGGATCTCTCGTGACACATTCCCAGGATGCAGGCCATTATGCAATGAGGAGGCCCCGCTCTTGCATAACCAGGAGATTGAAACATCAATTTTCCTATGTGAACAGAGTCAGTACTCCGGCTCACTTCCCACAACATCTTCCGAGCCTGCGTCACGCACTGGAAGAAGACAAAGAAAAATGGCGCTTGTTGGACGGAAGGTAGAACCTCTCGCCATCCAACTGAAAAAATCCACTGCCCTTCCACTGCATGTAGTTGGTGGTCAGGGTCTGGTGCAGCATCCCCGAACATGAAATCGGCCTCCTATAAACTCGACGGTCAATGTCTTCAAGAGGAGCTGTGGTCAGGATACTCCTCGTGGTGTATTGATCACCACTATGAATGAGCGTGTCCGAACGATGGAGCTCCGCTCACTGAACAGAGAAGCCTGCCCTTGAAATTGCAAGCTGATATTGCCACCCGGTCCCATGGTCATCCCGAAACAGGTTGTTTGAAGACCAGGAGTAGTATAGCGCACTGCAGGAACAAAGAGAAACTATGGTTAGTTCATCAGCCGAAAGAGGACTAAAATCAGACACAAAATTTGACAAGGCATAGCCTCGCCCTCTGAGCAAGGATTAGTCAGAATGATAGCTTCGTCCCGAAGCTTAGCTTCGCAGCTGCAGTGTAACTCCGCATCCCACACGAGGACAAGATGCAGGGAAACATCCGAGTGTTAGCTTCGCTTTGGAAGCTTAGCTTCGAACAACAGGATGTGACAAAACCTTGAAGGATAACTTCGTCAGGAGGGCATTACGGTCCTTTTCTGTCAAATTTCAAAGGACAGTTTCACATCCTGTCATTCACAGAATGTGAACCGCCTAAAGGTTAACTTCGCTTGGAAGCTTGAGGAAGAACTCTTCAGTTCTTGGATTCCCGATCAAGAAATCAAGGTAAATCAGGGAATTAGACTCCCTAAAATCATGAGACCGTGATTATTCTCATGTTGGTTATCAAAGGACAGCCAGAAATGACTTTAAGGAGAGACGACAGTCTCTAATCAAAAGGAAAGTTCCCTACCGGCGATTGGTCGTTCGATGACCGGAGGAGGAGAAGGACCCTCCGTTGCAGAAGTTGCCACTTCTTTCCCCGCTCGTCTTTTGGGCGCCATTGAAGAGCTGCGAAAGCTTTCAAACCTTTTTTTTATGGAAAGAAAGAAAGACGAAAAAGAGTCAAGTGCTCTGGAAAATTTCAAGAGAAGTGATCTGTCCTCTCTACAGTCGATCGACTTTTATAGGCGATGAGCGCCTGAAACGACGCCTCGAAAAGAGTACAGGCTGTCGTTTCAAATTAATTCGAAACGCCGCCTAAAGCGCCTTCCCAAGAAGCGTGATTCAGCCACTAAGGCTTAACTTCACCAATAAGCTGAAGTGCGGACTTCGCACAAGTTCATCATGAACTTCGCCAAAAGGTTGCCTTAGCCCACTAAAGGCACAGTTCGCCGACATGCCAGCATCGTGCGAAGCTCATTCAAAAAGGATCCTGTCCTTGACTCTGCACAAAGTTTAGCCCCGCTATGGCCAAATTCTCAATGAAGGCAGGCAAAAATCAGATGAGCAGAAGATAAACTTTCATGATTTAAGAGGAAGGTACATTGATACTATATCAAAGTTGCATTTCATACAACAGATTCAGTTGCTCAACAGGATCATTTGCGTAAAAGGCATACAAGTGGTTTTATCTGCTTTCAGACCAGACCAACTGGACACGAAAGGCCTTCCTCCTGCACAGGGCCGTAACCAGTTGTGCCACGAGGACACGGCCATAATTCCCCACAAAAATGGCAGATTTTGCCAACAGAAAGCTAGATGTTCTTTGAAAAAATTGGCAATGAACTTATCACCGCCAACACGATAGATCACCTAATGGGGAATGGCATGATGTCACTGATCTCACAGGTGTGACATCCGCTTTCCCGAAGTGGATCATCTCCATCGAAGCGGCCACCAGCCTCACCTCAGAACGAATCATCTCGTATAAGAGGCTGCCAATAGCCTCTGGGACACACATCAGCTGCCCCAAGTTGTTCCTCCTGCTTAAAAGTAAAGCTTCAACTGGGGAAGCATAAGGCAACTTTTCGGTCTCTTTCATCAAGATACAAGATCGGCGAACATAGCTCACTGCAATGCAAAATGAAGCAAGTTAGCAGTTAAACACAAAAGACACTGCAAAAATGCTAAAGCCGAATTCTTTGGGGCGAAGCAATCCGATTTCAATTGGAGCAGAGGATAAGCCTCGCTCGCACAGCAGTGATGGGCTAGCTCAGCAAACACCAAGTCCTAGCCTCGCATATACGGTTAAGCTAGACCGATCCTAAGGGACACAGTCTTAGCCCCACCTATATGGCAAGACTGGCTCAACCTGAAGATACCAGATCCCAAGTTCTGCCTGTGCAGCGGACTTAACATGCAGTAATCTTTTCCTGATCAAGTCAAGATGATAGCTTCGCTGGGAAGCTATGTCAAAATCCTTCTCCGCAGATCAGTTAAATGGAGAACAAGGGAAGCTAATCCTGAAGCAGCTGCTAAAGCTGAATTAAGGGAGATGAATTCCCTAAAATCGGTGAAGTCGTTGAAAGATCAAGACTTACCGGTCCTTGGCCGGATAATGACCAGAGTGGGCATTCCCACTAGTTCAGAGATCTGAATATCTCTTTCAAACCAGAGAAGAGGAGAAGAGCAGATCACTTCTCTTCAGAGGACCTCAAGTGTCCTATTTATAGGCCTCATGGCCTGAGCGCTGCCGCCTCAAGCGTGGAAGCACGAGCGCATTTAAGGCATTTACTGCGCCTTGAGAAAGGGAACGGTTTTCCTTGGAACCGTGCGAAGGAAGAAACATCTCCCTCATAAAGGCACTCATGGCGCCTTGAAGAAAGGGAATATCCTCCCTCGAAAACGTGCAAATCGGAGATATCTCCCTTGATCAGCACAAAAAAAAGGAGTATCCTCCTCGTAACTGGCCCACGGCAGTTGGCCTCGGGAAAGCGACAGACACTCCAGGGCGAACGTATCTCTAGAAGCCCAGATGCGGAGCTACCCGCACGCGAAGCTACCCCAGACACGAGTCTACATGATTCCTCGGCGAATCTACATCCTAAAGCAGGATTCAAAGCGAAGCTGAACTCAACCATCATGGCGACGTTCATACACCACCGATCAAAGCAGTTCAAAGTGTTTCGAAGTCTGAGCCATTGCAGACTTTTGAAAACTTTGAAGGGGGTCTGTTGACACTTAAAAAGACAAGATTCTTATTGGTCTGAACAATGTCTAAACTTGTTGACATTTACAAAAGACAAGTGACAGACGAGCTGAAGACCAGTTTTCACCCATCTCCGAGGGACAAGGAAGCAACTTGGACTCCACTGATCCAGCAAGCAGACAGTGAACCCGGATTGTTTCTAAACAGACCTCAGCAGGTCTAAGGTGCTAACACTTAGCATCGCATGAGCCCAAAGGGATAGCCTCGCTTGAGAGGCTAATATCACTCGACTTCGCCTCGAAGTCATTCAAAGCCTCGCCAGGAAGCTAACTCGCAACTTCGCCACAGAGGACTTCCAGCTCCGCCAAAGGGTATCTTTCGGACTTCGCCCAAAGCTACCTCTAGCTCCGCTATGAGTTCAATACGGGCAGCTCCGCCATTGGTCTGCTATGGTCAACCTTTGACCAATCAAATCTCCGGATGAGATCGGATCCAATCAGATCAAATCCAATTAAGATCAAATCAGAGATCAAATTTGGCAGTTAATTGCCACAATCTCTTGACTCTTCTAAAACGAGTAAGAAGATTAGGGGAAATCCTCCAACGATATGGAAAGGATCAAGAAGATCAACCGACCTGCCAATTCTAGCTTCGCAGAAGCTGATCTTAGCCTCGCAGCAAGGCTACTTTCCAGATTTTAAACAGATTCGATTCAATCTGTTCCATATCTTCAAGGGACGAGTTTACCCTTTGCTCTCCCTATAAATAGCCCACAGGAGTACAAGAGGAGGAGCAACGATCGATCCAGAGAGAGAGACCAAGCACGTACACAAGAGGACTCCACAAGCAGAGGCTTCTTCATAACGCACCGTGCGCTCTCGAATTCAGAGACCTTTTAGAGAATTGCTTTCTCTATCCAGGGTGTTGATACCCTAACATCGTCCTTCTTCTCAAGGAATCTCCGGAACCAGGCGAGAAGGAATTCCTAATTGAAGGCGATTTTGAGAAGCAGCAAGAGGGTTCTACCAACCTTCTATTCTCTGATTCCCGGAACCAGGCGAGAAGGGAATCTCATCGCTCGCATCGTCAAAGGGAGAAAGTGGTCGCGCGCTGACCAGACTCCTATCGGCACACTTCTCCAGAATTTCTGAGGAGATCTACTTGTAATCTTTTTAAGAATACTTGTAATTTAGCTCCTCAAACTCTTTTATTGTAAGTTTTCCCCTTTGCAAATATAATGGAAAATAGCTGTTAGGGCACAACACATTTCAAGCCCGAATTGAGTCGTTTTTAAAGTAGTGGATTCGTGAAGATCAGATCAACGCGTCTACATCCTTCATATTTAGCTTCGAGCTTTAATTGTCTACCAAATTCAGCTCAACACATCAGCGCACAACAGTGCAAAAGTTGTTTCTCGCTCATTCGGACTCCGCTTTGAGCTTTATTCGAAGCGTTGAGTCCGTAACTGAGTCCCAGAGCCAGGGGAAAGATTTTATAGCATTGGAGTAGCATAATGGTAGTGATTTTTGAGTAAATTCTAATCTTTATACACTGAAAGTTTATTCATGAAATTTTACTTTTATGGAAGATATTAAATACTGACATTGATGACAAGAAAGTTGAATGGAATATGTACATGGCTACCCGTATTTCAAGGTTCTAGTGACCATTATGAGTATGAAAATTGAGAAAATTATTTTGAATCTTTCTTCAGTTATTTCTCCCTGACGTCTGAGCTGAAGTGCCGCCATACCCAAATGAAGCTGGTTAGAGAGCTTACTGGTGGTGGGCAGACAATTATAGAATTTGTCGATGTTGATTTATCTTACAAGATTTTTTATACTCGATATGCTCCACACCTGCTTCATTTATCTAAGGCAGATTGCAAATAGCCTAATGTTGAGTATGTGCCCGAGCTTGAGAGGCTACAATTTAGCAGTCTAGTCTCTGAATATAAGAAGATTCAAGAAAATATAGTTGCAAAGGTTATTGCAGATCCAGAGTTTTCACTCCTTGTCGAGACAAAAGTTGTTGAGGGTTAAAGCCAAAAGTTGAAGAAGCTGCAGAGCCAGAGTCAGAAATGAAAGTGTCAGAAGTTGAAGAGCTTCCTGATAGTGCCATCTTTAGCAGTTATGAAGGTGTCATTATCCTTAATATCACCTTCTACAAACCATTGTAGATCTTTCTAAGGAGGCAGGATCACAGGAGATCATGTTAGTCATGGTTCAAAGTGAAGTCAGTTCAGTTTTCATTATAGATGATTCGCATCAGTCTGCTATTTGTGATTGGTTCGACATACCATCATTCATATCTGATCTGTCATGAAAACCATTTCCACCTCCACTATCCTAGTTCAGTCATGACACACAGTGTTGCTTTCCTGACTACCACCATAGCCCGATTGGGATGCTTCGTAAGGGAAGCCCTCACTCGACAAGGTCGAGTTTCTCATACCCCAGGGAAAATGATGATGAAATCACCAGTTGCTAGTCATTTCTATGATTTAGATTATTTTTGAGATAGTTGTCTTTTTCTATGTGGGTGTTTAGTACCACGTCGATTATCTCCTAGAAGTGCTATTTTGTAAAATCTATAAATAGGCAACTTTTATTATCATTAGATAATGAATGAATTAAAAGTTTCAGTTAAAATTTCAACTCTTGAGTTTTTGAGATTATGTGTGAAGCCCGTGGTGCAAGAGGTGTGAAGCCCAAAACCTATCCGGTTCTTATCTGTATTTCTTAAATCCTAATTTCTCTTTTCTAATTTCTAATCAAAACCCTAGTTCTCAATTTCTTTATAGTTTGAAGGTGATTGTGATCCTCCCATTCTACATCACTAACATATGTATACAACATAATGAAATGCTTCATAATGATGATTTCTCCGTATCTCCAAGAAAGAGGAACAAAAATTATTTTTTCTTATCGATTCACTTTCTCTTTTTTGGGAGTTATTGGCCAATCTACTGATAAAATGCTAACTTGAAATCTCATTTTCTTTGAGTTTCTACTAAGAAACAAAAGATAGTGCATGCATCGACAAATGGTGATCATGTTCTTTTCTCAACTATTTGTAAAATTATTTTATCTCATCTATAAATTTAAATTCTCAATCGTGGCTTATTTGGAGACATTCCCACCTCTTTCAGTGTGCTTGCTTGATATGAAGTTTAAAAGGTCGACAGTTTTTTTTTATATTTATTATCAAAATAAGAAAGTCAATATATGTACTTTTTTAGATTTTGAAGGTAGGGTATTCAGTTGATTCTCCTGAAGCATTTAAAGATACATTTACATGAGGTTAATTATGTGCCACTAATAAGGATATAATTTAAATTATATTTTCACCGTAATTAAATATCATTAATTTACTTAAGTGTGTTAAAACTTTCAAGATGAAACTACAATTCATCAATTAATGAAGGTACATGCTTGAATTCTTGAAGTATTTTTTCAAATTATTATATACTTATATTTTTTTTCACAATTTAATAGGAAAATGTAGATTTCATGTTATTTATGTTCGTATGTTTGCATTACATGTGTGTGTGTATATATATTTATTGATACATACACCAAAATATACATATAGATACAACATACATATATATGTACTAATACATAAAAACATGCACATATGATTATTCGTGTTTGTGTGTGTATGAATGTGTGTGCCTGCGTGCATACATGTATCCATGTATGTGCGTGTATCTAAGTATGTGTATGTCTGTATGTATATATGAATAAGTGTTTGCGTATGTATCAAAATATGTGAATGTATCTTTATATGTGATGAATAAGTAGATACATACACAACAAGCATATACTTACATACACGTATAGACACGCGTGCACACGTAGATATACACACATACACATACATATATTTGTGTGTGTGTGTTTGCACACGCGCGCGAGTATATATATGTTTCTACAAACATATGTATATACAGTTTTCATTATCAATCGATTCTAATATTTTGTGGTAATATCATGTCGAGTTTCACGTAGTTGATACGATATATGCTTGACCCTCTAATAAAGGCTCACATTGGGGCTGATACTTTCGATATTATCAATATAGTATTAACGATATTGATACTAAATTAAGTGGTCGATTCCGTGATTTTATCCATAAGTATGCATGTGTGTATGGATGTGTGTATGTATTTATGTCAATACCAACATACATACACAGACACACACAAACAAGCATACACGTACTAGTCTTGGCCACGTGCAAATGCACATGTTCATAACATAAAAAATGTAAGAAAAAATTATTAATAAGGTGTAAAAAGATAAATATTAATATTTATATCATACAAATTTAGTTTTATAAATAAAACATATAAAAATATCAAGCAAAATAGAGAGATAACATATTATGACTCTTTAATGATATTTTATAAATACCACTTACTTTTAAAAATATATTCACTTAAAAATAATTGATATTTTTCATACCTATAATATAGTATTTTCTTGTACAAATATGATTTAAGATCAGAGTTACTTAAGAATAAGTTAGGGAGAGCGAAATTGGTATTTAAAATAAATATGTTTAGTAAATACTATATTGGTTATATTTGCACCAATTTCCTGTGTTAAGTTTTAAGAATATATCATCAAGTTGTATTTGAGTGTATAAAACATAAAAATTAGAAATTTGAGTACTAGAAAGTTGATTACTAATGTAACTATATGGGTAGATAAATAAATTAAAAATCATTTTGGGCATAGAAGTAATTTACTTATATCCAACAATAAGTTATCACAAATATTGGGTACATGAATAATTTTCTTGTACCTAACGACACATGGAATCTAACCCTTTTAGGAATTTAATGTGGGCCCTAAGCATTAAAAAATAAAATTAAAAAAATCAAAAAGGTGTGAGAGGGAGAGAATAATTAAAGGCAGAGAGATTGTGAAATGAGGGAGCTTATAAAAGAGAAAAAGGGGAATGGGCGGGGCCCACAAAATGGAGAAAAAGAAGGAATAGTAGTCTGTCGCCCACAGCCGGCTACATACACATTCTTTGGTTATATAATATATATATATATATATATATATATATATATAATGAGGAATATGAACATTAGGTGTCATCTAAGAGAACTCTCTTAGATGGCGCTTAAAAACTCTAATCTTCTGGTGATTTTTGAAAGATTCGACTGCACATATGATTTTCGTGTGCTAAGATGTATACTTATAAAAAATTACACGATTTGGAGTTTGGTTGCCATTTTATCTTTAATTTGAAGCTGGTTGTCATGTGAGAGAACAGTGACATGAAGAAAGAGTCCACTCATTGGATTCTCACTCGCAGAAAATATAAAATATGGGTGAAAAGGGAGGAATCTTAGCTAGAGATGAATCCAATGAACCTATACCTTTTTACAATGTTATCAATATCTGCTAGTGAACATTTTAAAGCTAGATAAATCTATAAATGTCTTTGAGAACTCTTTTTTAAAGCTTTTTTAAACAAATCCATACTTATAGTTATAACATATGTATTATCTATCAAGTAGAATAAGAATATTTGTGTTTATATGCATAAGTAATTTAAGATTAAGAGTAATTACTATGTACCAGTTAGAATGAGATTCTTACCTTTAGAAGAGTAAAATATGGCCCAGTTTATTGGATCGTTAGCTAGAGAATAATACAAAATGTCTTATAGCTGAAAATCTATCAATGTCTGCCATTTATCTTTTTTAAATCCTCTTTATTTATTATATGAGTACTGTCTATAAGCTAGAATTAGAATCTTTATCTATTTTTAATTAACTATGATCTGTTAAGAGATATTGCTGTTGTATCCTTGTTCCATGCTTTTTGTATAGTAATATGTTATATGCTTAAGTAATTTAACTTAAGAGTAACAACTAACTATTAGTAAAGTCTAGTCTTGAGTTGAAATTGCAATTCGGTTTATTCTATTAATGAGTTTCAAATGATTTGATTTTCAAATTATGACAAGAAGGTATTATTGGTGAGAATCCATCGTGAGGGAAAATTTATAGCAAACCACAATAAGCATCCTAAGGGTATGGGAAGCCTTAGTGAGGAAGTTAAGATTGGCAAGTCAAAGGTGTTTAACTATAAGAAGCTTG
Organism: Agave tequilana; assembly: GCA_038442645.1. Taxonomy (NCBI): domain Eukaryota; kingdom Viridiplantae; phylum Streptophyta; class Magnoliopsida; order Asparagales; family Asparagaceae; genus Agave; species Agave tequilana. The sequence goes on from JAVJIF010017523.1 coordinate 17,539, forward strand.
TTGCTATAATACATGACTTAGGGTATAATGAGTTCTATATGTTATCAAAAGCATGGGACAAGGATTATGACTAGATGGGGCGTGTGAAAGATGTCAAACAACTTAAAAATGTCCTTCTAAGTAACAATAAGAAGCTTGTTGACTTGTATGTTCTAGAAAGAGATAAAAAATTTTGGATAGAGAGTGAGAGTGAATACAGTGGAAGAATATGTACAGGATGCTGAAGACAAATGTGATGCTGATGATGAACAAGGGGGTGATGGTGATGAAGAGAACATTATAGAAAAAAGAAGGTAATAAATAAGAATTTAAAAAAATTGAAGAGAAAAAAACAGTGAGGAAAGGCTTATAAAAGAAGATATTAGAAAGTTGATTCAGACGAAATTTGAGGATAATAAAATGATGAGAACACCAGTGAGTTGCCTACTCATGAAGAGAACACCAATGAGCAAGCTGCCTAGTCATGGTGGTCCACTCTTATTAATTTATTACTTTTATGTAAGGTCCAAATGGCATTACCACCATTATTTAAGATAACATTTTTGTACTCTTTGTGATGTAGGAATTACTGGAGGCTTTGTAAACAAACCCAAAAATATATATAAGGGTAATAATAGACAACAAAGAAAGTGTATTGAATTAATAGTTAGCTTAAAGTCAGAGTTAATGTAATAATCTTTTGCATGTCTGGCATGAAAGTGTACTAGAGATCATGCCTCACATCCGGTGCGTCACACAAGCATCCAAGAACCAACTCTAGAATTCTTTAGTTTCTTTTGTTAGCACAACAATAGCTATAGGATACACTTATTATTTGCGTCCCTATTTGTTGCACTCGACAACACACCACCAACTTCTCTGTTCTGTTCATGACTACACAACTCATTGTTGTTCTCTTCATGACCAGCTCATTGTTGTTCTCTTCATGAGTAGGCAGGTTATGGAGATGGGTTGGGGAGAAAGAAAAGAAAAAAAGAAAAGAAAGAAAGAAGGAAAAGATTCCAAAAAATGTAATATTATATTAATATCGGAAAATATTGACTATTCTAGAAAAATCCCAAAAATATTCGGAGGTAGAAAACATCACTCTGAGGAATAATATAAAATTGGCTTTTAGAAATAAAATCTCATTTTCAAATTAAAAATCCTGGAATCAACCGGTGATACCGGGCAACACCAAATTCGACCGAGTTTTAATAATTCAGAAAAATCTCCAAAATATATATTAAGGGTGAAAATATGATTCTAAAAAATAATGTGAAAGCGAATTTTATAAATTCAACTCCGTTTCTAAATTAAAACTCTTAGAATCAACTAGCGATACTGGTCGACACCGATCTTGAAGATTTTACAGAATAATTCTGAAAATTTTCAGAAAAACATGAAAAATTTGAATATTAGAAAATAATGTTTGAAGCTGAAATCGATCAAATATGACTATCAGAAAGATCAAGTCGATCAATATACTAGGATTGGGTCCCGGTTCAGACTAGGGTTGACTCCGAGTCCACGAATCCGATCCAATGAAAAACAATCACATAAATAATCATAAAACAAAAAAATACGGGAAGTACATAGAAAAATATAATCGAAAAATTTGAATATGTATCTAAGTATGTATTCCGAGAACGTGGTGTTACAGTTCCACCGCCATTCCCTTTACTGCCGTCTCTTTCTCCCCTTTAGAATCTCTTTCTTTCTCTATCTCACTTCAACTCTCTAACTCTCTCTTTCTCCATCTCACCCTCCCACTCTCTACATAATATCTCACTCCCTCTTCTTCAATCCACCACCAAAACCAACCGGCCATCATCACCACCGCCGGCCTCTAACTACGGCGAGCTCCCACATGGGCCATACTCCGGCCAAGTCTCCCTCTCCTCCTCTTCTTCTTCTTCTTCCACCTCAATTCCACCTCCTCCATATTCTTCCTCCTCTTAAACCCATCACCCAAATACATAATTTTTGTAGGCTGTCTAAAAATTACTGAAGACAAGTCATCTAAAAGCAGAATCCAAACCCCAAATGCAAAGTTAATCATGGCCATCAGCGCAGCACCAAAACGTGAGGGTTGAAACCCGCGTCTCAGCATCACTGCGAGGACCATAGACGCGAGGGTTGAAACCCGCGTCTCGACATTATTGCGGTGCCAAGACACAGAGTCCAAAGCTCGCGTCTCATGCGAAGCTTGACGCAGAGCTAGAAAACTCGCGTCCCTCAAGCATTACTTCAGTAGCAGAACGCAAGGCTCAAAACCTGCGTCTCAGTTATAACTGCCCTTATTACTGGGTCACTTACTGCCTACTTAGTGAGGGAGTTAACCCCCATTATGAAGTGTTTTTAGGGGACACGTTCACCCCCTGAAACCTCTATAAATAGCCCAGTTTGCTGTAGAGAAAAAGAAGGGACATATACAGGGAGATAAAAAAAGAGAGAGAGAGTTCAACTCTTCTAACGACTTGCTGCGTACAAGTTCGTTTTTTGCCTACAATCTCTTTGAGATTCTTGGTGGACAGGAGCTGTGTTACTTCATCCATTATCCAAAGAGAGGATTCCCAAGAGGTCCTGACGTTCACCCGGTCACGGAAAACAAGATTCACTTTCCACCGCCACATCAAGAACCCAGCACTAAACAAAGGGGAGACATAAGCTTGAATATCTTCCCTCTCTTGTAAGAGGATTATTGATCTGCTGTAACTTTCTTTACTATCAAATAAAGAATTTACCTCTCGATCTTCAATTTTTCCTCCACCAAACAAGAGATGGCGACTCCGCTGGGGACTACTTTCTCTATTGACGAGCAAGTTGTGGCGCAAGGTGACGTCACCTATATGGGAAAAACGGTCGAATCACTTGTCGTGGAGTTCAACCAGCGAAGTATGAAGAGTTCCTCTCTTCCGGCTCCAAGAGCTCTATGGCGCGGGTCTACCGCAAAGTCTCCTCGGGAACTTGCTCTCGAGTCCGCTCTGATATCCCCTCAGACGCGACTGGAAAAAAGGATGTCGTGGCAAATCGCATCATGCGTAATGCCCGCGTCAACGTCTCCCAGGAAATCCGCGTGGTTAATATTGCTGATGTTCAGCCCGTCCATCCCCTTCCTCAGCGCCAGGTTACAGGGGTTCCCATCAACCCATAGACGTAACTGGAATGCTGACCGGCGAAGAGACGGCGTGCGCGTCAACTACAAGCAGAAACAACTGTCTGCCCAATAGAGGTAGGACGCAGGGTTCAAGCCCGCGTTTCTTCTGAACCATGTTAGACACGTGAAGTTCAGGTTTGGAAACCTAAAGGTGAGGTTCGCCAAACTCGCGTTTCTAAAGCTCCGCTTCTCGAACGCAGCGATCAACAGCGCGAGGTCCGTGCTCTTCATCCGAGACACGAGGCCCGCGCCTCTACATTTGTATGAGGGACCCAGGAGGCCTGCGTTTCTCAAGCGTCGCTACCCAGATGCGACAATCAGCAACGCGAGAGCGCGTCTCTTCTCAGCAGAGGTGCAAGAATCGCGTTTCGGAGCCAAAACATGATAGCTGCGTTCATTTTACAGGACATGAGCTCCGCGTCTTAGAACCTCGCGTCTCAGCTTTGCGAAACAAGAATAGCTCTCAGAAGCTGAAAAGCCCTCGACAATCCCAGGCTAATCTCTTCGATCCCCCTCCCACGGACCTAAGAGATTATTTGACAAAGAAGAGGAGTGCTAATTTGATCACTCCATCATGTTGCTGTGAACGACTTATCACAGCAATGCTCTCTGAGTGCCGTTGCAATTCACATGCGAGCCGACAGTCGATATCCAAACAGTCGACCCTAACTTCCTGATCTGCCAAAAGATATCGCTCCCACAGGAGGAGGACCTTCTCTGACACAGAGTACCCTGAAACCACTGCAAACATGGCAAGCAAGAGTAGGGGAAAACAACCAGTGGTCAGCTCCGATGAGTTTGACACGGAACCAGAAGGAGTGTACCGGCACACTCGCACTCAGACTTGAGCGATTGCCCCGATCAATTACAGTGCCCTGGCTCGGGCATTGAAGTAAATGACTCACATTTCGCCGTTGTGGAGTCACAGGCTTCGAACTCTTCCATAGAGAAGGAAGCCTTCATATACATGACAAATACTCCTGAGGAGACGGCCAGGCGCTTTGAGCAACAAGCCCAGGTCCAGAGGGAACAATTTGAGATGATTCGTGCTCAACAAGAATCCATCGATTCTCTCAAACTGATGCTGGCACAATTACTTGAAGACAAGAGGAAGTCAACTGACAAAACCTCCTCTAAAAGTCTAAAGGCAAACGAAAGGAAGGAGAAAGCTCATCTTCAGTGCATATCGAGGAGAAAGAGTAATCTACTTCTGAGTCGTCTAAATGCTCATCTAAGAGGGAAGGCAACTCGGACCATGGAAGAATTCATTCTAAGAGAATGAGTCAATTGGAGTAACGTCTCGAGGCCCTTACTAATCGGAAAAGCCTCCAAGAAGCAGGAGTGGTCCGGCCATATCCGGCCAAGTGGGACCTTGTTCCATACCCCTCCAAGTTCAAAGCTCAAACCCTACAGTCATTTGACGGCAAAGGGTCACCGAACCAACATATCTACTACTTCAAGTCTCAGACAGGGAATGTGGTAGGTAATGATGCCATCTTGGCACGTTTGTTCATCGGCACTTTAAAGGGCTTGCCTTTGAATGGTTCATGAAGCTCCCAGAAATTCCATTAAAAATTGGAGTGATCTGGAGAAGCTTTTCCTAACATGCTTTTTTGAAGAATACTCAGAGGTTACAATGCCTACTCTTTTGGCCACAAAGCAGCGAAAGGGGGAGTCAGTCAAATCATTTGTAGAAAGATTTCGAAATATGGCACTCCGATGTCCTAGCAGTAGACCCAGGCCACCCTTGTAGAAATATGCCGCCACAATCTACAATCGTCGCTCCTCGCCCAAATAGGATTTGCCGAAAGCCGCACCTGGAAGCAATTGGTCCAGCAAGGTGAACAAGCTGAAGAAATTGTCGCCAGGGTTAGGGCAGAAGAAAACAAACCCAGACCCGAAAGGTCGATAAGACGCACGCCAGAAACATCTTTTCCACCAAAAAGGAAAGATAACTTGGCCACAGAGACAAAATCCCTGCCAAACCTCAGCCGGTCAATGGAAGTGGCTCTTCAAGTCAGCCACGCGCAATAAACAGTATTGATGAACATGTTGATTCGTTGTTCAAGTTACTCAACAAGAGCAACAGATTGAAGCTTCCTGAAGCGAGACGTCCTGAAGAAGTCGGTAAAACCGATAATCCTAACTACTGCCTGTACATAGGATGCTGGGACGCCCCACCAAGAGCTGTTATGTCTTCAAAGACATCCTTCAGGCCCTAATTAATGCAGAGGTATTAAAACTCTGTCCAAAGCAGAAGAAAGTGATGGCTAATATGACATCATTCCTCCAGTTTGGAAGACAGCCTCCAGCGCCCTCCGGATTAGTTCCCGTCCCGAAAGGGGAACTAAGAATGATCAATATGGACCCTCACCATCAACAAGAGAAGGGTCTTGTACCTATCCCACACCTCAGGGGGAAGTTATGTGGGTTAATCCCGACCTTGTGGACGGCCAACAATGGACTACTGTTACCAGCAGAAGGTCCAAAGGCAAGGCGAAAGCTTCGTCCTGTAATGTGGTGTGTACTTCTTCCCGAGAAGCGGAAACGGATGTTCCTTCACTAACTGATTCAGAAGAAGAAACAATAGTTCTCGTTGCAGAGCCTAATCAACCACTCGTGACAGAAACTTATTCGGGTCAGTCATATTTAAAACAATATGACGAAATAGTGGCAACCCCTCCTAAACCCACTACAGAGTCAGCCAAGCCCTCCACGAAACAACTGGTCGAGAAGCAGAAAGAGCTTCGATTTTCTAAAGCCCTCCCAAAAGATAACGCGAAAGGATCCACAACACGTTACCGCTTGGACGTCCTGGCTCAACTGGCCAATATCCCGGCCCGAATCACTCTTTACGAGCTCCTGAGGCTACCAAAGTCAACTAGAGAAGCTTTGAGAGAGGCCCTAGCTAATATCGAGGTCTTCATGACCCAGATACCGGCTGGACCACGGGAGGAAGATGTAGAGGATTGCCTCCATGCCTCCCAAAATGCTCCCTGTATCATCTTCACGGCAGATGATATGCAGGTTAAGGGAAACATGATCGGCCCCTATACTCACAGGGTATATTGGATCATCTGAAATAAGCCGCATTCAGGTAGATCCAGGATCCGCGTTGAGCATTATCCCTCGCCAGGTCATGCAACATTTAGGGATTCCTACCCACGGATTGAGCGCCACCCAGACTACCATTTATGGTTTCGATGCTAATGGTACGCGCCCAATGGGGAAGATCAAGCTCAAATGCCAAATTGGGATTTAAAGTCTGAAGTGACGCGCTATGTGATCGATGCCGACACCTCATACAATTTGCTGCTTGGACGACCATGAATTCATCGTAATTCCATCATCCCCTCCACTTTTCACCAAGTTATGAAATACATCGACGGAAGTGGAAAGGTACGAACGTGATTGCTGAAAGGCATCCGTTCAAGGGGGTAAAGAACTATTTCACAGACTCCCTCCTGTACCAGGACTCTCTGAGAACAAACGAGAACCTACAGCCAGAGAAATCAGACTCTGGTAATGAAGCGGACACCGAGCCAGAGGTGGAAGAAGAGTGCATGTAGGAATTAGATCCACTTGTAACGAGCATTAATAAGCTCGATGTTAATAACACCGCCAATGATGTAGGCGGGTGATATATTAATGAAGAATTAAATTTGGCTTACTTTTCTGTGTTCGCTTCTGATTCAGTGCCATCAAACACTAGTACCGAAGTGGATAATGACCCAGGTCGGCAATGGATGCTTTGACATCATTGCATGTACCAGTGAAGTCATCCTTCAAAACGTACCAAGATGTCGGTGATGCGCAAGAATCAATATTCATGGTCCCAGCTAGACGCAAAGGCCAAAAACCAACCCTTTTCGGACAAATCAAGTCCGAACTGATGTCTCGTGAAGAGTCAGAAAGCGAGAATGAACCTCCTCAGTTCATCCATTATGAGCCAAATATACTCAGAATGATGGAAAGCATGGGGTATGATCTGACAAACAGTCCTGGGTTGAACTTCGACAAAGGAAGAAGAACACTGTTCTGGTCTCTCGTTCCGAAAGGGAAATCACTTGATTATTACCATCGAACTCCCAGGGTTTGGGTATGTGTCAACCCCAATTCTGTCAGCTTCTGAGTCTGAAAAGTCACTATACCAAGACTATTCATCTGGCACGTCATCGTGGGACTCAGATGTTAGTATTGATAACCTCTTCGGAGAATTTTCAGTATATATGGTTTTAGCGAGCCAACTGGAAGACAGAGGTAAAGAAATGATCCAGTCTGATACAGATCCTTGGATCAATCACCTAAATACTCTCTGGGATTCGCGCTTTGAACAGCGCGAGCCACCCACGGAGGATAAAGTTGCCCAGATTAATCTGAGAGATGAGGCTAATCCTAAGCCCATCTTTATAAGCGAAAGCCTATCATCCTCCGAGAAAGAAGATTTAATATCTCTTGTACGAGAGTATATAGATGTTTTTGCTTGGAACTGCGAGGACATGCCTGGGCTTGATCCTCGAGTGGCTATGGATCGCCTTAACATTAATTCAGACGTGAAGCCAGTCAAACAGCAGCAGTGACGGTTGTGTCCAGAAATAATGGAAGCAATCCAGTCAGAAGTCAAAAAACTCATAGACTCTGGCTTCATTAGGGAAGAGCAACATCCTGATTGGGTAGCCAATATCGTCCCCGTTGTCAAAAAGAATGGAAAGATCCGAATTTGTATTGATTTCTGTGATCTAAATGAGGCATGTCCAAGACGAATTCCCTCTCCCAATCACAGATGTCATATTGACAACACATGCGGGTTTGAGCGAATGTCCTTCATGGATGGATTCTCAGGGTATAATCAAATCAAAATGTATCCTGATGATAATAAAACATACTTCTTTCAGGACACCACTGGGGGTATACTGCTATACTGTCATACCCTTTGGATTGAAGAATGCGGGGGCTACATATCAGAGAGCTATGAATGCAATTTTCCACGAGCACATGCGTAAAACAGTGGAAAGCTATGTTGACGACATTGTAGTGAAAAGCAGCACCAAAGGTGATCACATAACCGATCTGAAGACAATCTTCGAAATCATGCGGGCACACCAGTTGAAGATGAACCCCACCAAATCCTTCCTAGGGTGGCTAGCGGCAAATTCTTATGGTTTGTGGTAACTTTCACAGGAATTCATTTAGACCCGAAAAAAGTTCGCGCTATCCAGGAGATGCAACCTCCGAGGAACCTCAGGGAGCTTAGGAAATTACAAGGACGACTGGCATACATCCGAAGATTTATCTCAAACCTCTCTGGAAGATGCCAACCCTTTACCAAATTGATGAAAAAGGGTGTCTCATTCATTTGGGATGATGCTTGCCAATAAGCATTCGAGGAGATCAAACGATACCTCACGCAACCACCGGTCCTTGCAGCTCCAGTGTCTGGAAGACCTTTCCTTATATATGTCTGAGCAATGGATCATTCCCTAGGAGCTTTACTAGCCCAGAATAATGATCAAGGATACGAACAAGCAATCTATTATCTGAGTAGGACTATGATCGGGGCCGAACATCGATACAACCCGATTGAAAAGGAATGTTTGGCATTGGTGTTCGCTATCCAAAAAATGCGACACTACTTGGTAGGCCAGACTATAAACGTTATATCAAGGGTTAACCCTTTGAGGTTACTCATGGTAAAGCCAGCGCCATTAAACGACCGATTGACAAAATGGGCCATACTGCTATCCCAATATGAAATGCGTTTTTTACCACAAAAAGCCGTGAAGGGACAAACGGTGGCAGATTTTCTGGCTGAGCATCCAGATCCGAGGCCAACCGAACTTTATGAGGATTTCCCAGACAAGGTCGCTGAAGTTTGTCTGACCCAGACATCTTTTGAAAGACAAGTGTGGCAACTCTTCTTTGCGGTGCATCAAGAACAGGTCCGCAAGGGCATGTCATAGCCAGAGTAGGGATAGTACTCGTCTCCCCACAGAACTATGTGATTCCTCAAGCTTTCTCATTAACCGAGCCCTGCTCCAATAACGTAGCGGAATACAATGCCCTTTTGATTGGAATGCAAATCGCCGATGAGATTGGCATTAAAAATCTTGAGGCATACGGTGACTCTAAACTCATCGTTAACCAAGTTCGCGGGGAGTATGAAGTCAGACATGAAGACTTAATACCCTATTACAACGCAACTATCTCTATGGCCGAAAAGTTAGAAACTTTTACATCGACCACGTACCACGCCAGCGAAATGCACATGCAGATGCGCTGGCATCTCTCACTGCTTCTTTAGCCCTTCCAGCTGGAGTAGTAGAGAAGATACTTGTTTACAGCCATGACTTGTATTGCCCAAGATTTGCTTTTGAAGATCACCAAAAGCCGACAGGAGACTGTCAAGTCAAAGAAGCTCTTGGGTCGTCAGCCGTCCAGAGCCTAGGGATTGGTGATTCCCTTACATTGACTATGCCTTTTACGGCATTCTCCCTGATGATCCCAAAGAAACGGCTGCCATTAGAAGGAAAGCCCCCAAATTCTATTATAATGTGGTCACACGAACACTGTATCGTTGATCGCATGACGGGATCTTTCTCCGCTGTCTATCACGAAAAGAGGCACAGGAGGTACTCCAAGAAGCACATGATGGTATGTGTGGAGGTCATCAACCTGGTCTAAAGCTTGGGGATCGACTCTGAAGATTAGGGTATTATTGGCCCAGGATGATCCCGGATGCCATCACTTATGCCAAACGATGTTACACCTGCCAAGTTCATAGCGATTTCATCCATCAAGCGCCAGGATATCTTCGCTCTACAACTTCTACTTGGCCATTTGAGATGTGGGGATGGACATAGTTGGCCCTATAAGCCCACCATCATCCAAAGGACACCGGTTCATCTTAGTCATAACTGACTACTTCTCTAAATGGGCCGAAGCTATCCCTTTGAGGGAGGTGAAGACATCTGATGTGATCAAATTCGTTAAACATCACGTCATCTACTGTTTTGGTGTGCCCGGCGAATTGTCCATGACAATGGACCCCAGTTCGTCAGTTAGGCTTTTCAGAGGTTCTGCAACAAGTTCAGGATCCAGAGAGTGTCTTCAACAGCATACTATCCAGCCGCTAACGACCTTGCAGAAGCTTTCAACAAGGCTATTGGCAAGCTTCTTAAGAAATTTGTCTTGAAAAGTCAATGTGATTGGAACGACAAATTAGGTGATGCTTATGAGCCTATCGCACGATAGTTCGAACCCTAACGAAAGCTACACCATTCTCTTTGGTATATGGGTGTGAAGCTATACTTCCATTAGAAATCCAAATTCCATCTCTATGTATTGCCCTGACAGCAGAGATGACAAATAAGGAGAAGCATCGACTGCGACTCCAAGAACTGAAGGCTTTAGACGATAAACGTCTGCAAGCCCAGCAGCAAATTGAGCTCTATTAAGCTCGAATTACCAGAGCCTTCAATAAGAAAGTTAAAGAGCGAACATTGAAGAAAGGTGACCTTGTCTTAACTGTCAGAAGACCCCTGATAATGACACATAAGACAAAAGAAAAATTCCCACCCAAATGGGAAGGACCATTTGTAGTGGAGTCAGTCTACTCAAACGGAGCATATCGCCTCATAACCTCAAACGGTGATACACTCATGATGCCTATCAACGGCAGATTCATGAAGAAATACTACCCTTGATAGCACTCTTCCTCCGATTAAGTTATTATACCTCTGATCAAAACTCCAGATCCAAGAAGAACTTCTTTCTTTTACTAGATCACATCACAGTAGATCAGTGTCAAACTAATTGAACGATGGCTGCATCATGATGCATGATGTAAATATTGAGAAAGAAACAAAATGCGAAACTTGGGTTTTAGTATTAGCTACCCTCTTGATTAACATCCGAAGCCTCCGACGACTAAGGATAGAGGAAAATGTTGGCTTTTAAGCCCAACATAAGTCTTCAACAACTCATCATGCCTGAGGGGAATAGCATGGCTAACCCAACTCAAACGGTAGTTGGTAAAGACACACCAAATTCGTTGATAGCAGAGGGTTTGCTAAAAATCCTAGTGGATTTGATTCCACTCTTTACACCAAAATCCTTTACCAATTCTCATTCACAGAATGGTAGGTTCACAAAATACAATCATTGCTATGTTAACACTATACCTCTGACAATGAAAATTTTCAACACTCCCTAGCGAGTACAAACTTTACTTGTCTCAACTCTATACGGAGTAGCAAGTCTTCGAATTTGTTAAGTTAACATTACACCTCTGACATTTCAAACTTCACTTATCAATTCTCATCAATAGAATGATAAATCCTCAAAATTGCTCATATGACAAATCGATTACTGTCAGGTTAACAATACACCTCTAACAAATTACTGTTAAGTTTAACACTATATTTCTAACAATGTGATTGAGTTGCTTCCAAGTTCAATATTAAACCTCTGACAGTTACTTTTCCTCAAGCTTACATATCGAAGCTGAGATGAGTGATGCTAAGTTTAACATCACACCTCTAGCGTCCAGTTCATTGCTAAGTTCAACAATACACCTATAGCCATGACTTTCCCTCGGACTTCCTTGTTGAAGTCGAGATGACCAATGCCAAGTTCAAAATTACACCTCTAGCATTACCCTCACTGCCAAGTTAAACATTACACCTATGACAGTGACACTTTCAGTTTTCTCAAATGAAGCTGAAACACTCTTGAGTTAAGTTAATATCACACCTCTGACTCACACCCTTGTCAAGTTAACATCACACTTCTGACAAGATTTAATTCAACCCGTTAAGTTAATATCACACCTCTAACGGTAAAGGTTCTCCTAGATTCTCCACGAGTCTAGTCTCACTTGTTATTCTTGTCAACAGAATAACAAGTCCACTTAAAAACATTGTTAGGTTAACATTACACCATTAATAGTGTTTTCATTAAATCCCCAGCTGTGTCTTAGTCAAGTTAATACCAAACCTCTGATGAAAACTCATCCTCCGTAGGGGTACAAATTCCACTTGTCATTCTCATTTATAGATTGGCAGGTCCACAAGAACCATCTTACTCCTATCAAGTTAATATCACACCTCTGACGGCATTCTTAAATTCCTGAAACATGATTTTTCCCAAACTTTGACTCGTTAAAATTATCACATATTTTTAGCAAGCCAAAGATCCTTTACTTCTATTTGTCTGATTTTCAATGCGAAAAAAGGAATTCAAGACAATAGAAGAAGACAAGAAAAGGTGTCACTTTTATTTATATTCAAACATATGAAAGTGATACAAGACGCTCTATTATACAATAAGATTGGGTGTTATAATAAAGGAGTACAAAGAAGTCCCTCTCTCTCAGTAAAAGGTTATACTCACTCCTTAAGGTATTACGCTACTCCAAATATAAGATGTTTGGAAGAGCGCCGAAGAAGGGCTAAGCACTGTTGAGATGATCGGATGCTGGTTACATCATGATGCATGATGTAAACATTAAAGGAGTCCATCACCGACCGAGAACAATGGTGTTTCTTGAGGTCGAAATGCAGCAGAACCTTCTGACTCCACCCGATCAACTGGTGTGGGCCATAATCCTTCGTTGATGAAACATCTCCACCACCAGAAAGTCATCTAATGAATATGGGATTTTCGTCGATGTCACTTCTGGTGGTAAGATTGGTGAAGGGAGGATCCGAGACCTTACAGGTGACGTCCTCTTTCCCGTGACCGGCAAGAGGACCATACCCACCACCATACCCACCACCATATCCACCACCATACCCACTGTGATCATGACAAACCTTGGGCAGTGTCGCTGCATCATATCCAATAAGGTCTTGACGGATGTCATCAGTCGCGCAAATCCTCCTCGCCCATGAACAGGAGCCTAGATTTCTCCAGTGCTCGACCATCGAACAACTTCGCTGGTCGAAATATTCTCCCAGGGCCCAGTGATGATGCAAAAGGCTGACTAAGACTGCCTGTAAGAAACAAAAACCAGAAGGATAAAATTCTGTTAAGACAGAAACAGAAAAGCTGAAGGGCAAACGTAATTGTAGTTGTAAAACTTCAGACGTGGGGATGACCGTGCAGAAGGCTTAAATTTCTGTTAAGACAAAAGACAGAAATAGAAAAGTTTAGGGGCAGACGCGGTTGAAGTTGTGGACTTCAGGCGGGCACAGATCTGAACGCGGTCTGGTTTTAAACCTGCGTCCAAAATATGAGACGCAAAGTGAACCAGAAGCAGAAGTTGTCATACTCGTGTTTGAGAAACAAGGGTTGCCACATCCAAGTCCAAAGGCCTCGAAAGAATTAAAATTCTTTAAGTCAAGAACCTCAAACGCGAACTCTATATATAAAGCTCGCGTCTCAAGATTCAAATACAGAGTTCATCACACTCGCGTTCAAAGGATTTTAAGTTAAAATCCAAGGTCAATCGACTCGTGCTTCATCAAGAAGTCTAAAAGACGCGACTTCCGAATAACGGGCGCATCAGTGAGACTTCTAGAGAAAGATCAAGAGATCGACTCTCTTTGAGAGGCAAGAAAATAGAAACTCAGCGGGACTGAGTATTTCATGGCGACAAGCGGTTCCTACCCACAGAAAGAACCTTTAGAGGTTAAACTTTATGCATCAAGGCGCAACCGTAAAAGATACTTAAAGCGATGCCTTTTGATCTTGAAATCACTTGATAATGATAATCTCTGGAAAAGATTAAAGGAAGACATGAAAGCTTTGAGTTCTCGATGTCCATTGGGACACATCCCCTTGAAGAGAAGAAAAATAAGTCAAGACAAAGACCCTCAGAGCGCATGCTCTTCAGGGAAACAGTCTAAGCAATGGACTGTTAAGGGGGCGAGGCCTATTTATAGGCAAGTCATAAGGCCTATAATTAATGGCGTAAAAATCAGAGCCATCAGCCTTAATTCTCGCATGAACGTCAAAGCCTAGTAAAGAGCTGACGCGTGGATTGCCGCTTCGGGAAACATCGGAGGACACAATTCCCCAATCGTCAATGCTGACTTGGCATTTAAAGGTCCAACCAGATCTTTAAGACGAGCTGCATGTGACGCTTAGGAGGTTGCGTCAAGCGCAGACTTAAAGATCGCGTCCTAAAATCCGCATCTTTTCATGAACCCGAAAGCCTCGTTCCTTTCATTCCTTTTGAAAGGGCCACGACCGCGTCTCTTGGAGTGGTTCAGAGCCGCGTCTCCTCAGCGAATTAGGTCCATTCAGAGATTGCGTCTTGAGTTCACATCAACTTACAAAAAATTTAAAAGCTGCATCCTGAAGCTTGCGTCCTCAATAACCAACGAAGACCCGCGTTTCACTCTTGAGGAGCCCAGAAACTACGCCTCCATTGTAAGATGAAAGCCACATCTCCGTTATAAACTCAATACAGCCTGAGTTTACGCTCTATCAAGGGACCAGAGCCGCGTCTCTATTGAGCCAATGCCGCGTCCCCATCAACTAGCTGAGATCCATGTGTCAGTCTTTAGGAGCCTAAGACCGCGTCTCCACTGCATCCTGAGTTCTGCATCCTGACAGAATCAAGTGCCGCATCCATGGATCCGCGTTCTTCCATAAGTATGAAGGTCGCGTTCCCTTTACTGAAGAACACAAATCCACATTTCAGATTAACGCCTTTTTGTCTTTATGCCAAAGCCGCGTCTCGCTCAACAACTCAGTTCAGCCTGAGTTTATTATTCATGAAAAGACTGAAGACTGCGTTTTCACAAACAGCCAAGGATTATGGTTATGAAAACCGAGTTCATCTACAGCCAGCAAGGATAAAGATAAAATAAAACTTTGAAGACTTTTATTATTTGATTCAAAAATGATAAAAATAATACAGACACTCTTGACAAATGGAGTGTTGCAAAAGAAAAAAGGGGTAAACAATACAAAAAGGAGAAGAAGGTTAATAATCCTGCTTCGCCAAAGAACGGATTTGTTCCCGGAGGCGATGCATCTCGTACTGACGTGCTGTTTCAGCCACCACCAGAGCTTGGACCCGCAGCTCCTCCTCAGACAAAAATCTCTTCGTAGCCAGTTGCGCCTGAAGAGACTCCAATCTGGAGGAATGAGCGGAGAGGTTTTCTTCAACCTGTGTCCTGGCAGTTTCCAGCTCCTCCAGCCTTTTTCTAGCAGCAATAAATTTCTGCTCATTGGTCTCGATCAAGGCTTATGCCCTGGCAATGGTAACTCGAGCAGTGGCAATAACCTGATCTGCACTCTGTATGACGATTTCAGATTCCTTGGAATCGCCAATCAGTCTTTGGTGGTCAGCTTGGAAATGCTGGAGACGGCGGGCCTCTTCAGCTATTTGTTCCTCCGTCTCATTTCGCTCATGTTCTTGAGCGGCAAGAAGCTTATTTAGTATTGTCCGAGCCTCATCTACTGAACTAGCATTCTCCAGAGTCTTGAGCTCTTTCAAGTGGTCCCCCAGCTGCTCAACCAGCATAAGGCATTCCCTAGCCTGCGAAGGACTCCAGTATGACCAATGTTCTCGATCTGATTTTTGAAAAGTATTCGAGCAAACTCGAAAGAACTGCCCCCAGAAAGGATCAGGTCAACATAGGACCTCATGGAAGCAAAAAATTATTGTACCATTTGACGTGCTAGCTCTTCTATGATGTCATTAGCTGGAGATAACCCTGCTGATGTACTCCCGGACCCCCTTTCCATGACAGGATGAGAGACATGAACCAGTTCAACTTGCACAGGGGTGAGGCTAACGATAGGTTCATTAGATACTGAGATAGTTACCAATATCTCCGGGACAGTTATTGTCGTAGCAGCTTTCACTGCAACAGAAGCAACAGCAAACCCTACGGCACTGGGTTCCCCGGCCGAAGTTTGAACTATGCTATCTTCTGCGCCAATACTTGCCACCGGACCCTCTACTTGAGCTACCCCAGTACTTTCTGCAAACCATACCATTAAAATGTCAGTGATAACAATAAAAAGGAGAATATCCAATGTGTTAGTATTCTCCTACCAAGTTGAGAATCTAAAGACGGCAAATTCCTGGATAAATCGTGTGGGGTTGAGGCCTCCCTGACCTCGACGGTCGCACTCTCTTGAGGCATTCCGATAACAGGAGCCTCAAGGCCCTTCTGCTGGGCCAGCTCTTGGATCATCTCCTCAATATGAGAAGAAGTTGTGGCTTCACTATCGACAGCCAGCCCTGTAGAAGAAAATTAAAAGAAAATGTCAGAACTCTTCCCTAACTTGATGAGGAACCGGTTCAAGAAGACAAAGAAAATACCTTCAGTAGAAGCAATCATTACTATCGGCGAAACCGTCACAGAGTCACATCCCCGTATCTCTTCCTCTGAGATATGGGAGAATTTGCTCGTATCAGGAAGAGCGGGTTCACCGCCAAAATCGACTTCTTCGCCGGAATAATATCCATGTTCTTCGGACGACGAAGACGACAGTTCGACACAAGAGGTCTCAGCAATCAAGACCTTACCACTGAGTACCCCAGTAGTAGGGCTGGGATCGACAACCCGCGAGGTAGGTATCAATACACTAGGAGACCCAGGCTGCTGCACCTCCACCTTTCCCCCATGAGCTGAAGAAGGCTCAGGCTGAGTTGAGATCCCTGGAATCTCAATGTCATCCCTCCCAACCAAGTCAACTTCGGGTCGCTCAACCTCTTCAGTCATGACGGGCTCACCTACAAGTTCCCCTCTTCCAAGATCACGAGGCCCCTGCTGTGTAGACTGCGAGGACGAAGAATGGGGACCTCCTCTTCATCTTCCTCTTCCTCCCTCTGCTCCTCAACACTAGAAGGAACTACCTTGGGCATTGAAGCTTCAGCCTCCGATTTCCTCCTAGCTTTCTTTGGGATAGGCTCGTCCTTGGAAGCAGAACTATGAGAACGTTTGGACACAGCCTGTCGACTCTTTTTAATGGGCTGCCCCTTGGCTCCGGCTGCCTTTGGTCCCATCCCTGCTTCCCTTCCTGTTTCCTTCTCGGCTATCTGATATTCGTTCATACCTCGCATATGTTTGTTGGACTCCAGCTTGTCCTTATAAGATGCCTTAATGCTCTTAATGCAAGAGGTGTTTATTCTGAAACTAGGCATCCTACTAGCCAGAGAGTGCCAGGTACAGAAGCTGAGGCTGGTATAACAATTAGGCGTCTTGTGAGGAAGACTAAAAGTAGTCTTTGTCCCTTTAGCCACACTGTAGTACCATGCCCGAGCACCTTCAAACAAATTTCCACTAAAGGAGAGGTTAGCATTGGGGTTGCTGATATACAATTGATCATAGCCAAACTGTCGAGCGAAACGACTGGGCATGTAAGGCTCGATCGTACATGAATTACCTTGCCGGAAGATCAGATATCCAGGCCGAATATTAATCAGCCACCAGAAGACTCCCGATGATAGCCTTGTGAAATCATCTGGTCCTGCAAGATCGGCAAATTTATCTCCATAAGATGCACCAGCAATCTCGGAAAAGCAACGGTCGAGATGATAGTTCGAAGCGTTCAGAATACATCTCCGAACATAGAACATGTAATAGCAAGACCAGCTCGAATTTTTCAGCTTCTGCACAAAGGGAACAAAACCTGCAGAAAGAGGCATTGCCGTCATTATTGAAAGGCAGTGCATAACGTACCAAGCCATTAAGTACGTATATGGAAGTTCAATCCTAGGGTTAGGGGTCTTCACTCTCGGCCTTCCCTCCGAATCAACCTCTGGCCTGCCCTCGGAGTCGACAACGGCCTCCACTTGGCATAGGCTTTTAACCAGAGCCCGTAACCCACTTTGAATTCCGACCACCATTGTTGGAAGGAGGGCGATAGACCTTCCGTAGGCAAGCAAAACTACCGGATATACTACATCAGCAACAATTAATTCATGTGACAGTGTTGGCATCACGCAACGTTTCAGCCACAGCATGAGGAAGCCTGCCAATAGAGCCCGATCAGAAATGGGAACTCGGGCTTGGTGATGAAAACTTTCAAAAACCGTATCAGGTCTGAAAGTATCCTCGTTCGACTCAGTAGTGTAAGAGCTTGCAGAGGCATAGATCCTCTCAGCAATTTCCTCGTCAGTGCAAGGGGCCAGACTAGTCACCGGGCTATCCTTCTCATTTATGCCATTGAACAGATAGCTCGCCCACCCCTGTTCCTCTAGGAGGATATTTGACCGCAGATGTGGAAGTGGCACAGCACTTCCCAATACGTCTCATATACCTGAGGATCCTCTTTCTTCAGAAGATGAAGCTCCTCAGAAGTCGGGACGTATTCTTCATAAGGGGCATCTCCCATAACAAGCCCTGAGACTTCATACAGTTCATGAAGAGCGAGCCCCATTTCTCCGACTGGAGTAAAGAATGTGCCTGTCAAAGGGTTATAATGCTCCAGGACACCATAAAAATTGTGGGAACTCTGCGGGAGGCCATACTGTACGGCCCTGACCGAGTGATATAGCCCCACCTGCTGCAGCAGAGCCCCGATCTCAACAAGCACAAATCCAACCATCCTACCCTACCAGGATTTGTTAGTGGAATGAACCCACCCAAGCGGACGAAAGTCGACGGGAAAATCACCCCTAACTTTCATAAACTGGTTGATGAAAGTAGCGCCAAGCTGAGGGGTTTCTCCCTTCAGATACTCAGACCTAACAAACCCGAGAAATAAACCGAAAACATCTTTCCAATGGCCTCCAGAATATACTTCCTTGGCACCTAATCTTCCAAGAGAGACGCCGGAGAGAAATCGGGAAAGATCCCAATCCATCGCACGATGAACAGACATGTGCTGTGGATAGGACAAGGGATACATCCTCTCCATGTTGGGAAGAAAGAACCACCTGTTCCCTATTTGACGGAGCCACTTGTAATCTCCATCATGCAAAATCCTATCATCCTCGTCGATGTCATTACCAAAGTGGAAAGCAGGCTTCCGTAACAAAGTACGAGAATCCATCTCAAACAATCCATCGGAGATAATTTCCCAAAGGGTCACCATACTAGCCTTGATAATCCTCTCCCTTCGCTCCTTTGATTTACCGAAAGTCACAGGAGCAGTTTTCTGAAGCACGAAGGTCAGATTTCTATCGGCGCCACCTACGTGCCCAAAATGACACTTCTTGGACAGAGGACTGGAGGAGTATCGCACTGCAATGAAAATGACACTTAGTCAGAAATCTAAAAGAAATTGGCTAAGTGCTTGAAATTCAAACGCAAAAATGAGCCCAGACGCCGAAATCAGCAAAATTCGCGTCTAGACTCAAAAATACGAGGCTTGCATGTAGCCTGCATTTCAAAACCCAGAACTTAGAAAAAATTTCTAAGTATCGGACTCAGACGCGAGATTCAGTAAAACTTGCGTCTAATCTTACAAGACGCGAGAATCACAAAAAAAAAGTCCGCGTCTGAACTCCCCACACTTGAAAATATTCTGAGCATTGACTCCAATACGCGCGGTTCAAAGAAGCATGCGTTCGACGAACAGATACAGACTCAATTTGACGAACCGAAGACGCAGAGGTCGTCAAACCTACATCTTGTCTATCAACTCAAGAACCGCGTCTGAAGATCAAACATGGGCATGAGCCCGCGTTGGCGGTTCACATTCAAAAGAGACTTAAAAGTTAAAAGAACTCTTTAAGCCCCTTCAATGGTGAAAACCAAATCAGATGATTTTACTACCTGAAATAGGGGCCTCCTGCGTGGAAGAAACGCCCATCGGAGTCTCAGAAGCAGTAGTGCTCGAGGACGAAGCCACATGCTTAATTTTTGGTGCCATTTCGACCGTAATATCAGTGTCGAAGACGGTGAAAATAGAAAAAGCTTCAAGCTTTTCTTAACCCTAAATGCAATGCTCGGCGAAGAAGAAGAGTCTAATAATGACTCTTGAAAGACTGTTGTCTTTTATAGACACAGTGATCCCCAGAGATACGCGGCGTCTGGCTCGAGGCCTAATCCCCGCCCGACACATGGCATACATATTAAATGCAATGCAAAATTCGCGCGCCAAAGGAAAGATGTCCCCTCAATTTCGCCGGACAGATGGCAACGCGCACAAAACACGGATTCAACAAAAACTACATCCCCCCGAGGGTCGCGCCTCTTCAGCAAGGCCAAGGCTGTGCCTAATTAAACAGGTAGAGAGCTGCGTCTTCATCTCAAAGATCGCGCTCCTCCAAGAGTCGCGTCCCTACTCCAAGTGAGGACTGCATCTTTTAAAGCAACATGATCCCTACGTCTACAAGACTTGCATTCAGTCTTTGCTTCTGCGAATCAGTTCAACAGTACACTGGCACAAACAGATGACTGTTCACCCCTGATTTAAAGTACACCAACAACTAGCTCAGAGCACTGAGGAGGTCCAGACTGCGTATCTAGATACTCGCCACATCATTTCTGGTGACTTCAAAGGGTTATACAGTACACTCACGAAGACCATATTCCAGATGCCATCAAGCTCAGAGTATCTCAAATGATTGTCAGTCCAATCATGAGAAGTATGCATTCAACCAGAATCTAAAGTATTTCGAAATCTGTCCCAGTCAACCGCGGAATATCGAAAACTTTGAAGGGGGTTCTGTAGGCTGTCTAAAAATAACTGAAGACAAGTCATCCAAAAGCAGAATCCAAACCCCAGATGCAAGGTTAATCATGGCCATCAGCGCAGCACCAAAACGTGAGGGTTGAAACCCGCGTCTCAGCATCACTGCTAGGACCATAGACGCGAGGGTTGAAACTCGCGTCTCGACATTATTGCGGTGCCAAGACGCAGAGTCCAAAGCCCGCGTCTCACGCGAAGCTTGACGCACAGCTAGAAACCCGCGTCCCTCAAGCATTACTTCAGTAGCAGAACGCAAGGCTCAAAACCTGCGTCTCAGTTATAACTGCCCTCATTACTGGGTCACTTACTGCCCACGTAGTGAGGGAGTTAATCCCCATTATGGAGTGTTTTTTGGGGACACGTTCACCCCCTGAAACCTCTATAAATAGCCCAGTTTGCTGTGGAGAAAAAGAAGGGACATATACAGGGGAGATAAAAAAAAAGAGAGAGAGTTCAACTCTTCTAATGACTTGCTGCGTACAAGTTCATTTTCTGCCTACAATCTCTTTGAGATTCTTGGGGGACAGGAGCTGTGTTACTTCGTCCACTATCCAAAGAGAGGATTCCCAAGAGGTCCTGATATTTACCCGGTCAACAGAAAACAAGATTCACTTTCCACCGGCACATCAAGAACCCAGCACTAAACAAAGGGGAGACACAAGCTTGAATATCTCCCCTTTCTTGTAAGTGGATTATTGATCTGTTGTAACTTTCTTTACTATCAAATAAAGAATTTACTTCTCGATCTTCAATTTTCCCTCCACCAAACAATTTCCACCAACTCCTTCTTATATTCCACCATTGTTTCTTCCCTATCTCCTCTCTGATAAACCACCATCACCACCTTCACCACCATACTCACCAATTTTATCATCTTCGTCATTATCACCATCCCTTTCATCACTACCACCACACCCCCACACCCTCTCTTCTCCTCCTCCACCCAAATCCAACGGGGGCTCAGCGCCGTCGGGCCTCTCCGCCGCGTCACCGGCCTACGACCGCGCAGCCAGTCAGCTTGGCGGGCCACCTCTCCTGCTCCATCTGTACAACAATAACAATAACAACTAAGCCATTTGTCCCAAGTATTTGGGGGTAGGCTACATGAACCAAAAGAGAGTTATGCCAGATCGGGTACATGGATCAACTTTCTCTACTCATTCCTATCGAGCAATATGCCTTCATTAAGATCTTTAGCCTTTATATCTTGTTGTATCACCTCCATCCATGTTTTCTTCGGTCTCTCCTGCGCTTGCTCTACTCGTCAGACTGATGCATCTGTAGGTCTACGTCATACATGACCAAACCATCGTAGGCGATTTTCTCTCATCTTCTCTTCTATAGGGGCTATGATTATCTTAGTATAAATATCCTCATTTCTCACCTTATCTCTCCTCGTGTTGCCACACATCCAACGAAGCATGCGCATTTCCACTACACTCATCTCCGCTACACCCCTGCTCCCTCTGTAATATCCCTAATTTGTAATACATGATTTAATATATGTATTAGTATTCTAATAAATATACATAATTTGTTTTAATAAATAACTTGATTATTTATTTAGTTTGAGTTATTATTTTTAATTGTTACTGATTACCAATATTATTATTAAATTGTCATTAGTAATAGTTGTTATTATTATTATTATCTCATGTGGGTTATCATCACTCATTGTGATGAATCTCTATTATAATTATTAATTATTTTAAGTTGTTAATATTTAAGTGTTATTGATTTTTTATTATTATTTAATTTTTTTCTTCCAGCCCAAAACCCAAGCCCCTCTCTTCTTTTTGCCCATGCCTATTTCTTCTTTTTTATATTTTCTTCTTTCTTTTTTGGTACGAACCCTTAGCCCAAGGCCCAGCCCATCTCCCTCTTTCTATTTTCCCTATTTTTTCCTTTTTTTCTTTTTGCTACTGGCCCAAGAAACACCATCACCCTTTCCCTGTATATATATATCCAAACATCATCTCACTTTCCTCCTTATCTCTCCACAGCCAAAAAGAAAATCCTAATTTCACCCGCCGACATCTCTTTCTCTTTCTCTTTCTCCATCTTCATCTTCATCTCTCCACCTCCTTGTCCTCTACCTGCACTTCATCGCATGATCCTCCATCCTCCAAGCAACCTCTCCACGTCATGGCCAAAACCTCCACAATGACCTCCGGCAGCCCGCGCGTGCCTGAGATCGCCGCCCGGCCTTCTTCTCCTCTCCACCATGCTCCGTCTCCTCCCATGACAGCTAAGGACCACCTTCCTCTGTGAGCCCATATGCCATCTTCTCTAGTGAGCCAGCGCAAATCCCTTTGGCAGTGCCTCCTTCTCCCTCGCCCGGATCCCATAGTAGCACTCGGATCCCCCTCTCGCGCATCTAGCCCTTCTGAGCCTCTGCGCGCACCGTCGACAGCCCCTGAAGCTCCTCGGCCATGATTCCAAGCGCCTCCCATGTCGAGTTTCTCCCCCTCCATGCGCGGTGCTCCGATCTACACCACTGTTGAGCTCCGCCATGCCACCATGCGCGAGCGCCACTAGGCCATGCAACCTCCCTCCCCCATGCAGCATGCGTGAGTTGCCCTGTTCCCTTTCTCTATGTGAATTATGTATTTTTGTGGTGTATGCGTATCTCCCTCTTCTCTCTCTCTCTCTCTCTCTGTGTATTATTATGTTATGGTGTATTAATTTTTATGTGATGAATCTATTTGTGTGGTTTATACATGTGTAGTGTGTGTTAAATTATTTATGTGTCACGAGTGTATGTTATTTGGGTGTTTTGAGTGTCGTGTGCATGGAGTGTATGCATGTATATTAATGTATATAGTTCTGTGTTATTTGTGTGGATGTATGGGTATGTATGTATTTGTGTGTGGTGTTACGATTAGTGAGTGTATATATATAAGTATATATGTATATGGGTATGCATGTGTTATTTGCATAGATGTGTGTACTTGTATATGTATGTATATGGGTTTACACGTATGTGTATGCATGTGTGTACATGTATATATGTGGTGTGTGTATGTATACGGATGTATGTTCGGGTAAGTTCATGTGTGTTTGATTGCGCGTTGCAGCGATTCGGACTTGTTCGTGTGATCTGGACCCGTTGTAGGAGATTCGAATTTGTATCCGTTATGGACCCGATAGACTAGGATTTGAAGACCGACCCACGGGATGATTCAGAGATTCGTACCAGTTCATGCAGTGAAGACTAGATGGCGATTCAGATTCAAACCGCGTTATTTCATATCAGTATTTTCTCTTGTATCATTTTCTTATTTATCGTTGTTAGTATTATTTATATGTTACCTGTATCATTTTATTTGACCGTCTGATATATTTGACCAGTATGATTACCCCTACCATTTCATATGACATCAGTGACCATATAGCTTATGTATTTAGTAGATATGAGCATTTATTGGTATCATTCATGTATTAGTAATTCATCTTTGTTGGTTTAGGCCTAGTATTGATATACCATAGACCAGACTTGATCTTATAATTGACCTAGTTGTGATAAATTTTAGAATATAAATATATTGATCTTGAGATAGATTGGTTTGTGATTAAGGTTAGAGATTCATATTTTATGTAAAGTATTTGTTGGATAAATTGTTTGGTGATTATTCCAGATAGAACTCCTGTAGATATTGAGGAAGAGTTAGATATGATATTGCTTTATCGATAGACTGATTTACTGATACTTGAATTGGTATTGACTTACCTAGAGTTGGAGTTGACCTAAAATTTTTTTTTTTTTACATTGAATTTGATCAGTGGACATTATTGTGGTGGACTTGGCCTTGAGTTAAGGAGTAAGCGTAGATTGGGTTGACCTAACCTGGTGCATGTATAGACATAATTAATTAGTAACTTGGATTTTCTAGATATTGTGATCAAGCTTAATAAAAGTGAGAATATATGATGATCTTAATCAGATTTGATAGTGATGATTGGTTAGAAATATATGATTATGTATTTTATATGTTGGGACCTGGATATATCAGTGACTTAAAGGATGAATATACTAATAATGTAGAGGAAGGATATACTGCTGAGTTGATTGACATGAGCTTGATGTTTGTTTTAGAGGTTTTTGATTAGTGTTCTGATGAATTGATATAGTTGGATTATAGTTATGAGTATTTTCAGTTTTACTCCTGATTATATTGTTTGAGTATTGATGACCTTATTGACATTGGATACAAGATGTAAAGATGATCGAGATGTCATGTTGATCGGGGATGTTACACTCCTTAATTGTGTTCTTGATTATAATTAGATAAATCTGATTTTGAGGATGTTCCATTCTTATTTGTGATCTCGATATTCGTTGTTTTTGTTGATCTCGAGGATATTAATAGACTGGTATCATGATTGATTCTTAATTATGTTGTTACCCAGTTATAGAGATAGAATTATTGTAAGAGTGATTTCATTGATATCGGTGACTATATTATATACTCAGAGTTTGATAGCATTTACTATTTAATCACAGTTATTAGTGACTTAGAGGATCAGAGTTGTTTAATAGGATAAGAGAACTGATTATTAATTTATTGGACTTATAGTTTACGGTATCAGATACAGACTTAATAGTTGATGTTCGAGATGACTATGTGATTCGAAGTTGATAGATCACTTACTGTTATATCCAGTATGGATGGATGAGATGTTGATCGTTTTAGATGAGACTGTCTATTAATTAGAGTCCAACTTGATATGTATCACTCCATGTTACTGGAAACTACTGAGAAAGTATTGTTAGACTGTAACACTATGTACAGTTCTATTGTTCATTGTATACACGGTTACTAATACTGTTTACAGTCCTTGTTACTGTTCACCGTGTATACGATTACTGTTATCTGTCACAGTATCGTCCCAGTACTCTAGGTAATATGATCTTGATAGTTTTAACTGAATTAAATAATAATGTTAAAAGATAACTTACACTAAGATTGGGAAAATTGATGGAAGAGACAGCGTCTGTATTTTGGGTGGACCTAGGATACAGGTTGTGCAGCTAACTGAGGGTTCTACTGCAGGGTTCCCGGGGAATGACTGGCATCCCATCTGTAATGTTTACTATTCCATCATTTTTAGAGTGCGATTATTGTTACTATCACTGAGTACCTAGCAGTACGGCTTGGTTTAGCGTCAGAAAGCTGAGGTCGTGGTCCCGGACGGGACCCACCTAAAGCATAGACAATGTCTCCAACCAATTAGTTTTAATAACATAGGATCCTGATTGACACGTGTGATAGGCGTAGTATGGGATGCGTCAATTATATATGGCAATTATTGTTCGCTGATATAATAAATAATAATGAACTGTTTATAGTGTACCATGATCTGATTGTACTCACGACCTGATTGTACATGTGGTTCTGATATAGACTAACATTACTGATTCATGTATTCTATATTGGACACTTGACTATACTCATGACCTGATCGGACATCTGATTCTATTATTGACTGCATTATTACTATCTATTTATATTCTACATATTATTTTTGCCATATTCCAGTATATAGTTTTCTTTCATATACTCACACATTATATGCTTGTGCACTTTTTCCTTTTATTTTACACACTCATTGGGTTGCTTTCTGATGAATCTACATTTGCACTTTCAGATTGATGTTTTTATTTCTTTAATCAGATGTTGATGAACTCGTACGCTTCGCGAGGACATGGAGTTTCTTTTTGTTCGATTCTGGTATTCTTGCTTCTCATTTATTCAAGTTATTTCCTGATTCTCTCTGTATCGCATTAAGTTGTCATTTTCTTCTTATTTTATATGATATCATGTGTGGACATCTATATATATTGTTACAGTGATATTGATTTATCATAGTGATCATATAGCTTTCTCAGGTTACTTTATGCTTAGCGTGTATACATGGGGTATTTTTCTCGCGTATACGTCGCCGACTCTCATCGCGACTCCGTTTTTCACGTATTTTGGAAGCAGGGTGTGACACCCTCATTTCTCTCTTTTGATCTCTCTTGATCTTTTTATATATCTCTCTTATTAGGTCCTAAATCCCAACCCAATTACCCACATCTAAACTCATTAACACCAAACCCAAACCTACTAACCCATGTACCCATTCCACTTAAGTTAAATGGATCCAGGTTATGGATCTGAACTCAACCCGTTAGCAGCCTAAGCCCGCATCCAATATAGAGAAAGGTAAAATTACAGAAAACCCCTGGATAATTTATAATATTTTCATTTTTACATATTTATTACATATTTAACTTATTTTATTGATTTTAGTATTGAGGCTATATCTAGAGCAATCAAACTCCGAATTAGAGATTCTAGAGCCGTTGTGATTGTTGAAAGATGATTTACATTTTGTAATAGCTATGCAAGTTTTTTTTTTTTTATAAATTATATTTTTATCATATTGAATGAAACTGATTGTTTTATTTAAATAAAACATGATTATCAGTAAATCACAATAATTAGAATATGCATGATTGTTCTTTAGACATAATTGATAAAATAATAACTTATTTTGTTTCTTGATTTATTGTAAAATATGGATGAATTATCTAAATATCGAGTCAATATTAAATGGTGTATTAAAGAAACTCGTGATTAATAAATTAATAATTTTAATAAGTATATTAATAAATAAATTGATAATTGAAATGGAAGATTATATATAACAATTTTGTGATATTAATCATATTAATAATATTATAATCATTACTATAAATATGAATATCTGACACATTATTATATTTGTGATATTACCATGTATGACCACTGTTACCTGACTCACAACGGGCACTATTATTTATACATTTTGATGTCACTTACATGGTTTACATTTATTTATATATTCACGTACACCTATTACGTGGATTCTCTGTTATGCTAAACACCATCATTCATGTACTTGTAGAACTGTGACATGTATATATTATCACAACAGACATTGTCATTTCATGTACATGTATTACTGTTACACAGATATTGTTACACATGACACTATTTATTTTATATTCATGTACCACTGATATACGGATACGCTATTCCACTAGATATCGTTATTTCATATATTTGTGTCATTGCTACATGGATATTCTGTACACAGTTATTTCATGTTTTTCATATCACTATTATATAGATTCACCTGTATACATGAGTTGATCGTTTCTGTATCCCTGTTACATGGATCACAGTTCTTATTAAATGGATATTCCTGTATTCCCATTGCATAACTGTTTCTCGTAACTGATATTAATATATATTGTTACTGAACATGTTAGCTATTGATATCCGATGTGTGATAGAGGCCGCCTCTTAAATCTCACATCTCCTATTTTCTATTTCCTATTATCTTGTTTAATGATATCAACATAACTCAAGTTCAGTTATAGTGTTACACATATCATGCATTGTTATTGTTCCTGATATATTGTGTACTTTAAATATAATAAATATAACATGCGAATGAGAGAGACTTTACAGTTGACTAGATCTTATCGGGTGGATGTCTGAATCCATTATAGTCCCACTGCAGGGGCAGGATAGTGCTGGCTACCGTTTGTTATAACTCATTGAGCTCCCATTTCCCGTTTCTTATTACAGCCTTAGCAGGTTGGCCTTGATTTCAGCAGCCAGAGGTCTGTTTAAGATCGTAATCTCAGGTATGCACGGGGTACACCTGATTAGAGCTCATTGACCATTAAGTTTTTAATTAACATAATAAAACAGTATAAACAATCGTGACATCATGAGCGCTTATTATTTGGTCACTCTTTTGTCCAAATAATGGTACCTGTATGTGATTGAGGTACAACCTGCACAAAAAATACGGAATTTCAGATCTAATAATAAACTTGTGCAAGTGCTCAATTCTTCCGCTATAGCAAGTGGCTATGCGGGTCGTGATCCACAAGGAGGGTTTGCGATGGAAGCGTTACAGTTCTTTATTGAAATCTTTTAAGAAAATAAAATGATGGTTCTTCTCTGTTTTTAAAGTTAAGAAAAAGAACAAAGAGTTAATAGTTAAAGTTAGAAGAAAACGATAGGTGAAGAAGATGGAAAGAAAAGACTATTTACAAAGAAGGGGGAAGAAAGCGACTATGTACATATGGTTATTTACAAGAAAGTGAAAAGAGAGATTTGGGAGAAGTGGTGACCTAATTTACACAAATGAAAGAAAGGAAAGAAGATGAAGAAATACTTACCTAGGTTGAGTGATGACTTACCTGGAAACCATTGCATGTTCTACCGTTGCTTCGGAGGCGTTCAACGCATAGATCATAAGCTCGAGCTCAGTCCCCGTGCACATTATATCGTCAAGCCTAGCAAGAACGAAGTGATGCGGATCTTGGAAGAGGAGAACGTCTTCATGAACTATCGCTGGCTCTCACGTAGCTTAGTTATACTTGCTTTGGAATTCACTTGTACACTCAACAGCAACAACCAAGGTAAAGTAGAAGAGGAAGACGAAACAAAAGAAAATACAAACATAAAAAGAACTTTTATTTTTATTGATTGCAGAGACAATGGAAGAAAGGAGGAGGGTACATCGTCGGTGTCACTCTCAACATCAGCCTCTCTCTCTTACTTACGTGAATCTTCTTCTACCCTAAGTTACATACAAATTACATAAGAGTAAAAACTAAACTACAAAATGGAAAAACTAGTCTAAAATCCTAATCTGCATGGTCGTCCAATTTCAGCACAACAATTGCCCTTTTATAGGCCAAAAACCCAACAACCAGAATCCCGGGGAGGTCGGGGGAGCAAACGCTCCCCCTAACTCCCCAACAAAGCCGCGGAAACGCGGCTTTTGCCGCGTTTCCGCGGCCAGGGTGTGGTCAGATGGCCACACCCTGTTGGTGGGTCATCCTGGGAGTTTCTTCTGGCTTTATCCTTTGTTGGTTTCTTCGTTTAATCCCTGGATTCTGACGAAATGGCCTTGGATTCTTGGCTTTAACCGATCGATTCTGAGAGGATTCTTCTCAACCGGTTTCAACCTCTTGATTTTGCCCTGATTTAGTGTGTGAGAATTAATTCTGATTTAATTCAGAATTCTGGTGGGCTTTTGGGCTCATTTCTCTTCATCTCCTTAAGGATTGGGCCTGCAAATAAATCAAACAATTAATTAGGACTATGCAGGCTTTTATTCTATAATAAGTATGAAAATGTGACACTAAATATGCAACATTAGCGACCAATCACACCCCATACCTATCTTTTGTTCGTCCTCGAGCAAAACAACTAAACTATACTAAGGATTATTAGACCACTTTCGCAGGTCGCGCGATTGCACTGAGCATGTGCAACAAGCCATTAAACCTCTAGGTTTCCCCTAGAGGACGAGTTTTGTCTCGTGAGGGTTTTCAGCGGATTACACCCACAAAATCCATAAAGAAAGAGAAATAAAGAGTTAGTATTTTCGAAAAGCATTTTGAAAGAGAAAAATATTTGAAATATGATTGTAAGATCTAAGCAATCTATAAGTTATAGGAAGACTAAATTTTTCATTCCTAAACTTAGTCTCTATTCAAAAATTTGTTATCAATCAAAGTAAGGGGTCAAACTATACTTCTCATCTAGTCTATTACTTTACCTCAAGTCATATGCACCTTGTGATTGTGAAAATTTTTGACTAAGGGTTCATTAACTCTAACTCTTATGCCTTATTTATTTATATATATATATATTTTTTTGTGGTATTATTCCTTAGTTTAGGCTTTCTAATCTGCCCATGTAACGAGCCTTTAATCGATGACTCCCAAACCAGACGGTCTTAGGGCACCGGGTGAGAAAACACCCCTAGGACTTAAGGACTCGAGCAAACAAGGCCACAAAACTAAGGATTTTATTATATGAACCTCTTTTAGGCGTGAATACTTATGCTTTATTAGGCACAAATACCCAGCTTAATCAAAGAATTTTTTTCTTTTTTTTTCAAACTTATCTAATCATCTTTCGCATAAATACTAAGGCTTGCTTAGGCCAAAGCACCTAGCTAATCAATAATTAGATTTGTTTATTTATTATTATTATTTTTTTTTAATATAAGGCATAAGAATCTTTGTTTTTGAACCCTAAGTGTGTAAGTGTATGAAGTGTGCATATTTCATCAAGATAAAGATCAAGACTAAATTACTTTGACAAATTATCTTCCTAACTCTAAAAATCAAACAAATAATCTTATTTTGACCAAGTATAAGAAATCCTAATTTAGATTTTCCTATTCCTTAAAATTAACTTAATTTCTTACAAAAAATATGTCAAAATATTGTTTCTATTTTCAAAAAGTTTTTAAAAGAAAAGAAAATGTTAATTTTTTTCTTTTTTTTTATAAAAAGAAAAGTTATGTTAGACCCTCCCCCACACCTATCTCATGCATTGTCCTCAATGTATGATTAATGCATAGATGCATGAAAAAGAAGAAAGGGAAGGAGAATGCTACCTTAAGGTGGTGGTTCCGGTGGTGGTCTGATTGGTCTACGAAACGCGGCCCAATCAACTTTTCTTGGGTCTCGGAGGAACCCACCAGAAATATCTTTAATATAACCCATTAAAAAGATGTATCCATAAAGGATCTTTATTAAATATTTAACCCCATCTAATTTCCATATTCCATAATTGATTTCGGAGTCAAATTTGTCAACCACCTCGTCCCAGAAAGGAGTATGAAATGATAGAATGATTGACTTGGACTCAGGAAGTACAGGAACTAATACCGACTCAGGAAGGTAACTTAAGTCAAGTAAAGGTTCAAGAGTCAAAATTGGTTCAGGAATAGGGTCCAAGTCAAGAAGTTGAAACTCAAGTCCACATGTATTTTCCAACAATGGAATGTGACCTAATATGGGTGATTCCAGTTCAGGAATGATAGGTGGAGGAATCAAAACTGACTCTAAAATATTACTCAAGTTTGGTAACACAACAGGAGTCAATATTGATTCAGAAAGTTGAACTGGATCACAGATTTGAGAATCTAGGTCACATATCTCATTGAGTTCAATATCAAAAAATTGAGAACTTGCCAATTTGTCAATAGGACTTTCAAAATTGTATAATTGGTCAAGTTCAATATGATCCTCAAAGACGGGGAATTCAATTTCATGATGAATAGGTACAGGATCCAATATTGACTCCAGGAAAAGATCGAAATCAGGTGAAGATACCAGAGTCATAATCGAATCAGGAAGTAGAATTGAACACTAAGTTGGGGTTCAGGATCATATTCATTTTCAAGTTCTATTTCAGGAAAAGGAAAACTTGCTAAACTGTCAATATCTTTTTCAAAATTTGGAGTTTGGGCAAGTTCAAATGGTTGTTCTGAAATGGAATCTTGATTTCCAAAACTACATGACTCTTCGGCTCTAACAGAATGGTTAGTGACATCAGAACTGGTCCAACGGTGAGAACGTAGAGATTCGACCATCATATCTATGTCACGATTACGAGTGTTTTGAGCCTGAGTCATGGATTCAAGCATCTTTTCATAGTTTATAGGTTCATTGTTTTGATGAAAAGATGAAGAATTGTCTTAGAAGTGGTAGTGAAATTGTGAGTCCATCAGATTTTGGGATTTGTGTTTGGACTCACGCATACTCATTTCCAAAATTGATGGTTTCCTATTTTGGACGGGTGGAACTGAGTATGACTCTTGAAAATATTGTGGACTAGGTGGAGAAGGAGGACAAGTTGGTTGATAATTATGCTCGGGGGAGGTGAATCCCCACTGACTCGGTGAAGAGTTGAAATCATTATGGAAATTATAGTTATTAGATTGGGGGTATGGATTATATTGATTCAGATAAGACCAATCCGGCACACTAGGTTGGTCAAAGTTATGATATGCCGGGTTGGTAATATCCGAAAATGAAGTCGGTGTGTAATATGGATTATTATTGTAGTTGAAAAAATTATTATTATAGTCCATATCACACAATAGAATACAAACAAAAAACAAACAAATAAGCAAACAAATAAAAGAAAAAAAATTCTAACTAGGTTAGGGTAGACCTATGACCTAGACGACTCCTAACAGATTAGACTGTCCACGGGAGGTCTAATGTAGACTTTCACCACAAGCTAATCAGCCAGGTCAGGGCAAGGTTGGTGGGAGATTTTCCGTCAAAGACGTTCCTTAATTAAATAACCACCAACCTTCGGGCTTTCGGCCCTCAATCCCTTTCCTAGACACTGATTTTGTAGGAGTCAGATTCCAACATTTTTCCCCCTTAGGATAATCTCCTAATTGAGTCCGAGATGTCCCTAGGGCCAACGTCTACTCAATTTTAGTTAGGCTTGGGTTAGTGAGTGCTTGGAATGTGATTTTTGGCCTAAGGAAGGTGATTAAATCCCCACCTTATCTTGTTATGGGTTAGTGCCCTTAAAATAATTTTGTGCAAGTGTACAAGATATGTAAATAGGAATCACTCAAAGCAATGAAAATCAACCAAGAGATGAATCCTATTCTACATGCAATGCGAACGTACCTTGCTCCAGCACTCTTCAACAGTAAAAATAAATGAATTGAAAAAAACGCGTGCCTAAAATGCAAACGTCTAATCAATTTTTAACTTTTGCAACAAACGTTTTACTGTTGATTATTAGCAGGCTTATGTAATGGCATATAGGAAATAAAGAATTGCAGCAAACTAGAATTTTTGTAAACTGAGCAGCCCTGCAAAAAGCTGTTAGTAGTCAACTCTTCATTGCCGCGGTTCCGCGGCTTTTGCCGTGGAAACGCGGCAATTCAGAGGGCCCTTGGTCTCTGCTTTCTAGAGCAGAGGCCCAAGGCCACTTGTATGTCACTGCAATATTAATTTCCTGCTTTGATTGCCCTGTAACCTGCAACAGAGAAGAAAATTCGTTTAGTTCTAAAAAATTTTCAAAAAAAAATTCAGATTTCAATAAAAAACATGTTACCCTCCCCGGCAACGGCGCCAAAATTTGATTGAGGTACAACCTGCACAAAAAATACGGAATTTCAGATCTAATAATAAACTTGTGCAAGTGCTCAATTCTTCCGCTATAGCAAGTGGCTATGCGGGTCGTGATCCACAAGGAGGGTTTGCGATGGAAGCGTTACAGTTCTTTATTGAAATCTTTTAAGAAAATAAAATGAAGGTTCTTCTCTGTTTTTAAAGTTAAGAAAAAGAACAAAGAGTTAATAGTTAAAGTTAGAAGAAAATGATAGGTGAAGAAGATGGAAAGAAAAGACTATTTACAAAGAAGGGGGAAGAAAGCGACTATGTACATATGGTTATTTACAAGAAAGTGAAAAGAGAGATTTGGGAGAAGTGGTGACCTAATTTACACAAATGAAAGAAAGGAAAGAAGATGAAGAAATACTTACCTAGGTTGAGTGATGACTTACCTAGAAACCGTTGCATGTTCTACCTTTACTTCGGAGGCGTTCAACGCATAGATCATAAGCTCGAGCTCAGTCCCCGTGCACATTATATCGTCAAGCCTAGCAAGAACGAAGTGATGCGGATCTTGGAAGAGGAGAACGTCTTCATGAACTATAGCTGGCTCTCACGTAGCTTAGTTATACTTGCTTTGGAATTCACTTGTACACTCAACAACAACAACCAAGGTAAAGTAGAAGAGGAAGAGAAACAAAAGAAAATACAAACATAAAAAGAACTTTTACCTTTATTGATTGCAGAGACAATGGAAGAAAGGAGGAGGGTACATCGTCGGTGTCACTCTCAACATCAGCCTCTCTCTCTTACTTACATGAATCTTCTTCTACCCTAAGTTACATACAAATTACATAAGAGTAAAAACTAAACTACAAAATGGAAATACTAGTCTAAAATCCTAATCTGCATGGTCGTCCAATTTCAGCACAACAATTGCCCTTTTATAGGCCAAAAACCCAACAACCAGAATCCCGGGGAGGTC
Source organism: Agave tequilana (assembly GCA_038442645.1). NCBI lineage: Eukaryota > Viridiplantae > Streptophyta > Magnoliopsida > Asparagales > Asparagaceae > Agave > Agave tequilana. The sequence continues at coordinate 52,204 of JAVJIF010017523.1, forward strand.
GGGGGAGCAAACGCTCCCCCTAACTCCCCAACAAAGCCACAGAAACGCGGCTTTTGCCGCGTTTCCGCGGCCAGGGTGTGGCCAGATGGCCACACCCTGTTGGTGGGTCATCCTGGGAGTTTCTTCTGGTTTTATCCTTTGTTGGTTTCTTCGTTTGATCCCTGGATTCTGACGAAATGGCCTTGGATTCTTGGCTTTAACCAATCGATTCTGAGAGGATTCTTCTCAACCGGTTTCAACCTCTTGATTTTGCCCTGATTTAGTGTGTGCGAATTAATTCTGATTTAATTCAGAATTCTGGTGGGCTTTTGGGCTCATTTCTCTTCATCTCCTTAAGGATTGGGCCTGCAAATAAATCAAACAATTAATTAGGACTATGCAGGCTTTTATTCTATAATAAGTATGAAAATGTGACACTAAATATGCAACATTAGCGACCAATCAGTATGTCATGTTCGGATGAGTTCGGCTAGAGTATGAGCTCTAGTATAAACTGCCAGTGGTATATAACACTGAAATAAATTGATTATAATATCAGGCGATACTGATTGTTATTATTGTATAAAATAACATGACTTACTCGATACATGTATGTTATTGTTCATTTATACTTATTACACCGGCTGATATCTTATTTATCACCATGTTACATGTATATCTTGCACTTCACGGGGAGACACACTATTCATGTACACGTATACTCTGCATTTCATATATTCCCTGTTCTATATATTCTCTTTAGATACATTGTTGATGTATAATCACAACACAATATTATGATTGTTTTGCGTACTTCATGTATACATGTTCATATTTATTATTATATCATCATGCTACTATTTCTATTAGAATAAATAAATAGGAAATAATTAAGACTTGATATATGTTAATTAAAGAAATTGATATTATTAGTGTATAACTAAATAATAAATTTTATTACTCATATTCATAATAATAACATGTTATTGGTATAATAATATAAAGTTAGTTGATATATATATATATATATATATATATATATATATATATATATATATATATACTCTTCCTAATTGTCATTATTATGGTTTATAATCATGTATTATATAGTATTATAGAGGTAACATTGTTATAACATGCTAGGTATTGATATTGTTATAATACTGATAGGTAACACTGTTATAGCATGTTAGGTATCGATGGTGTTATAATATTGACAGCATACTTATAATATTAATATACTGATTGTTAGAATATTTATATTGTATTATTGTTACTTTGACATGTATTATATATTATCATGATTGTACTATTATATTATATATTATTATTTCTTCATTTTATCACTTACTAGGTTGCTTTCTGATGACTCTGCGTTTGCATGTCCAGATTGGAGCTCAGAGATTTCATAGCACCTGATATTTCTTCAGATATTATCTTGAGAGCTCCACCCTTTTCGATTCTTAAGTATTTTTATTATTTGTTTCTATTTCTCTATTTATCCCTATTTCCATATCTGTTATGACCACTGACCCTTTTGCAGGTATTCTTGTACTTATTTAATGTTAGAATAATTCTGTATATTGTATTTATTCTATGTACTAAGGCTTAGCGTACATATATGAGGGTGTATTCGTCCTGCGTATGTGTGTCATCGTATCTTCCCTGTATCCACAGGAATGGGGCATTACACACCATCACCTTCAGAGATAATTATAAGGGCAAAATTATTGGTATAGGTAACATCAAAATTGGTACATCTCTTTTAATATAAAATATTGCTTTAGTATATGGTCTCAAATATAATTGATTAAGCATTAGTCAATTATGTGACAAAAGCTTGTAATGATGAATTAGTCAAGGGTTATTTTTGATGATTCTACTTGTAATATAGTTGATAAGAAAAATAATTCTTGTGTGCTTTCCGATTATCGTGAAAACAAATTATTAATATGATGAACTAAGATTGTAATGTTACTTGTTTATTTGCAATTAATAAAGATTCATAATTATAACATAGAAGATTAGTCATGTTTCTTTTGATCATTTATCCCGTATTAGTTCTAAAGAGGTGGTGAAGGGTATTCTTAAGTTGAGATTTGAAAAGGATCAAATTTGTGATACGTGTCATTTTGGGAAAAAAATCAAGTCCTATTTTAAATCCATTAAGGATATTATGACATCACATCTATTAGAATTGATACACATGAATTTGTTTGATCTGATCAAAACTAAGAGTTTAAGTGGAAATCATTTTGTTTCTGTTCTTATTGATGATTTTTCAAGATTTAATTGGGTTTTCTTTTCGGAGCACAAAGATGAAGCTTTCTCGTATTTTAATGTTTTTCGAAAAAGTGTTGGAAAAGAAATAAATTTTGATTTTGCGTATTTGAAGTGATAGAGGTGGTGAGTTTGTTAACCACTCTTTTATTACTTATTGTAAAGAAAATAGAATTAAACATGACCTTTCATGTTTTAAAACTCTACAATAAAATGGAATCATCGAAAAGAAACTCTCCAAGAGATGGCTAGGACTATGATTAGTCAATATGGACTTGATCGGTTGCTGATATTACACATTCATTGTCATATTCTCATGCTTATTATATAATAAACTCTACTTTTAATCCTAATTATTGTCTAATTTATATGCAGGCCTATTGCTAAAGGGAAGGAAAGAGAAATGAGCCCAAAGCCTATCAAAACTCTGATTTAATTCAGTATTAATTTGAAATCAGAAAATTATGGCAGATCAAGGCGAATCAGAGAGGATAAAATTGGTTGAACATCGGTTAGAACAAATCTCTACAAATCGATCGGTTAAAGCCAAAGATCAAAGGCAGTTTCATCAAATCCAGGACCCAAAACTGCAAATTTAGAAGGAGATAACATCATATCACGAAACAAGAAGCGCCACCCCCTAGGTGTGGTCATGTGGCCACACTTTTACTGCGAAAATGCGACAAAAGCTGCGTTTTTGCGACTTTGTTGAAGCCGTTAGGGGAGCGTTTGCTCCCTATCTTCGTACGCTCTCCTCTATTAGGTTTTTGCCTATAAATACTAGGTTTTCGAAGACTACATAGAGCGACCAAGTAAAAATAGATTTTAGGCCAATTTTTCATTCTTTTTAGTATAGGTTTTTTATTTTATCTTTTATGTAATTTTTACTTTTCTTACTGAGAGGAGAGATGAGTTTCATGGAAGAATGAGAGCAAGCATGTATTGAGGGTGACACCGGTTTAAGTAAGTCTTCTCTTTCATTGTTATTTGAATCGAATTGAAATTTCTTTTTCTTTTTTCTCTTATCTTCATTTACTCTTCTCTGATGTGTTGCAATCTAAGTGAATATGATAGCCTCGAGACTGCTTCGCCGTTGCCAGTGCCCTTGATGGCCTTTGGTGATGAATAACCATTCTTTTATTAGTTTAGCTTACCCTTTTATTCTTAGTATAGATCGAGAATGAGAAAGATCCTACACGCCATGCTTGATCGCCTTCAAAGACTAGGTAAGTCGTAGCTACGGATCTAAGGTATATGAGCACTGAAGAGGTAAGTAATTTATAATTTTTTTCTTTTAATTTTTAGTTTAGATCACCAACTCCACAATCTCCCAACTCTTTTACCACTTTTTAATTTCTTTGTATAAATCCATTTTCTATTTTTTTTACTTTGTAAATCTACCACTTTCTTCCTAACTTAACTTTAACCTATTTTCCTTTTCTTTTAAAGAACTAAAAGAAGATCTTTAACCATTGAATGTAACTTAAGAGAACTTGCTAAAAAAGCTTTCATCGCTAGTCCTTCCTTATGGATCACGACCCACATAGCCACTTGCTATTGTGATAGTATTGAGTACTTACACTACCTATTCTTAAGTTCTAAAATTCTATATTTTTGTTTGTAGGTTCCAACTCAATCAAATTTTTGGCACCATTGCCGGGGAGGGACGGTAAGTAATTCTCTTTTTAAGTTTACACTTTTGGTTAACCTTCTTCTTTGTTCTTGGTGTACAGGTTTAACAACAAGAAATTTTTACTGCAGTGGACATATAAATGGCCCTAGACTCTGCTCAAGAAAGCAGAACCTAGAAGCCCTCAGATTTGCTATAGTTTTGTGGCAATCTGAGTGAAGTACTAACCTGTATTTTCTGCAGGTTGGCTGAGTTGTAAAGTTTAATATATGTAACTATTTATTTCCTTGTTTGACTCACTGTACATACATTTCTAACACAACAGTAAAAGGTTGATTGTAAATGCTAAAAATAATTTAGACTTTGCATTTAGGCACGTGTCTATTTCGTTACATTTTCTATTTACTATTGAAGAGTACTAGAGCCAAGGTATGTGTGCATAGCATGTAGTATAAGAACACTTTGAATTGTTTACATTGCTTGAGTATTGCTTTTCATGTACACATTGTACTAAATTGATTTAAGGCTTGTCCTATAAACAAGATAAGGTGTGGAAGTCATTACCCTTCCTTAGCCCACAAACAATCTCCTCACTCACTAACCCAAGCCTAACTAAAACTGAGTAAATGTTGGCCCTAGGGACATCTCAGACTCGAATAGGAGACTGACCTAAGGGGGAAGTTGATTTGAATTTAACTCTTGCCAAATCGGTGTCTAAAGTTGGGGATTGAGGGGCGAAATCCTGAAGGCTGGTGGTTTGGCATAATTAGGCTTGTTGCTTTACACACGGATACCTCCCACCAATCTTGCCCCAACCTGGCTGATTAACTTGTCGTCAGATTCGGCAATATCCCCCCGTGGACAGTCTAACCAGTTAGGAGTCGTCTAGGTCTAAGATCTATCCTAACTTAGGTTAAAAAAATTTTCTTTTTATTTGTTTGCTTATTTTTCTTTATTTGTGTATGACATTTCTTGTGTGATATGACTTATAATAATAATTTTTCCAATTTTAATGGTAATCCATATTACACCTCGGCCTCTTTTACGGATATTACCTGCCCGACATATAATAATTTTAACCAATTTAGTGTGCCGGATTGGTCTAATCTGAATCAATACAACCCATGCCCCCAATCATATGACCATAATTTCTAAAATAATTCCAACTATTCACAGAGTCAATGGGGATTCACCTCCCCGAGTCTAATTTTCAACCAACTTGTCCTCCTTATCCACCTTGTCCATAATTTTCACAATATTCATTCACCGATTTAGTTTCCTATACTCCTTTTCTAGACCAACCCATTGAAGAAAAATCCGAGCTAGATAAGAGTATAGAAGCCATGTAGGAGGCCGAACAAAAATTTCAGGCCTCCCCAATTCCATAACATTTTCAAGATTCATACTCAGTTCCACCAGTTCAAAATAGAAAACCATCAATCTTGGAAATGAGTACGTGACTCTAAGCAACAATCACAAAATCTGATGGACTCACAATTTCACCACAAATTTCAAAATAAAACTTCATCTTTTCAAGTCCAATGAACTAATTGACTATGAGAAGCTGCTTGAAGTCATGACTCAGGTTCAAATCACTCATAATCATGACATAGATATAATGGTCAAAACTCTCCATCTCACCTTTTGACCATTCCTGTTGTCGCTAACCATTCTGTTAGAGCTAAAGAATCATGTAGTTTTGGAAAACAATATTCTATTTCAGCACACTCATTTGAACTTGCCCAGACTCCAAATTTTGAAAACCACATTGGCATTTTGGCAAGTTATCCCTTTCCTGAAATTGAACTTGAGAATGAATATGATCCTGAACCTTAACTTGGTAATTCAATTCTACTTTCTGATTCAATAATAACTCCGGTGTCTTCACCTGATTTCAATCTTTTTTCTAAGTCAACAGTGGATCCTGTGCCAATTCATCATGAAATTGAATCGCCAATCTTTTATGATTATCATGTTTGACTTGACCAATTTCATACTTTTGAAAGTCTTATTGACAAATTGTCAAGTTCTCATTTTTATGAATTGAACTCAATGAGAAATGTGATCTAGATTCTCAGATTTTTGATCCAGTTTAAATTCCTGAATCAATATTGACTCTTGTTTTGTTACCCAACTTGAGAAATAATTTAGAGTCAGTTTTGATTCCTATAACTGACATTCTTGAACTTGAATCACCAATATTAAGTCACATTTCGTTGTTGGAAAATGAATGTGGACTTGAATTTCAACTTCTTGATTTTGACCTGTTGGCCCGAAGGCCCATCACTCTAGTTTTGATGATGATCAACTCATGTAGTTATAGTACTAATGATCTTGTGTTTAATTAGTGACAGATTCATGATCAAGATCTTAGTAGGTGCAAAGCTTCAACAAAGGATTTGAAGTCAAGTTTTGGAGCTAGCACGGTTTGATCCAAGAGCCATTGGATCATGTTTGGACCAAGTCAAGAAGACTTCAAGTGAAGACTTCAAGAAGATGAAGACTTGTGTCTAGGTTTGTTTTATAAGATTTTGTTTTTAGTTAAAATGTAAAGGATAGAATAGTTGTTGGATTGCTCAAGTATACCATGCACACACACTCTTGATTTAGTTGTCTTTTCATAAAAGAATTTTCAGTTTAGAAAAGACTTTTCATTTTGGAAAATTAGTTTTGCAAAATCAAGTTTTGGAAAAACAGTTTTTATTTTGAACCAATATTTCCAAGTTATAAAAATAGTCCAAATCATTTGTAACATGCCTTGAATTTGTGCAAGCATGTTTGTTTATCAAAGTATATTGGTAAAACTATTTTTGTAGATTTTTAGTATATTTTATGGGATTTTAATTAAGCCAAAATGACTTAACCTTCTTCCTAGTTTTTCTGTTCTGGCGTAAGCCGGTCGACCGGGCGGTCGACCGACGTGCACAGACGTGCACGCCTTGACCTGGCAGGAGGCCGATCGACCGAGCCGGTCGACCGTCCAGAGAGCTCTGCTCTCTGGAAATGCCCCGACCGACCGAGCGGTCGACCGGACAGAGAGCTTGCTCTCTGTATCCTTGATCGGTCGACCGGCCGGTCGACCGATGGCACAACGGTCTGAAATATGACCGTTGGCCGGTCGACCGGGCGGTCGACCGACAGGTCTGACAGACCCCAACGGTTAGTTTTTCTAGCCCTATAAATTTGGGGGTTTGGCCATTGTTTTTGACCAAGATTTTCAAGTGGGTTTTCACCAGTTTTTCCTAAACTATTTAGAGGTTTTCCTCCACTTGATTAAGAGCAAATATTTCCAATCAAAAGGAAAGTTTTATCAAGAGTGTTTAGAAAGTGATTTTCTTGAGTCTTCCTCCACCACTCTCATCCTTGTTTTTCTCACAAACACTTGAGCAACCCATTGACATATTCATTCTATAGGAATATTTTTGTGAGAGTGTTTATTGGTGATCAAAGTGTTTAGATCACCAAGAGATCTTTTCTTGTTCCTTGAGGAGGCGGACGTGTGTGTCTGCGTTGTTTCGAGTTCGGGTGCGAACTTGTTATTTGAGGTGCGGCCTCGGCGAGCCAGTGGGCTTGCGTTGTGTACAGACTAGGGAGTCCGAGAGCTTGTAGGTGTTGCGGCACCGAGTGATCCAGTGGGATCGATTTTAGTGGAAATCCTTCGTGTGTCGAAGGCGGGGATGTAGAGCAAGTGTGCTCGAACCTCGAAACAAATCCCTTGTGTTTGCGATTGCTCTTTCTATCTCTCCCTTACTTGTTTATATCTTGCATGCTCTTATTGTGTTTAACTTTATATGCATGATATACATTTGTGCTTAATTGTTATATTGCTTGGGATTGTTTATTAACACTTGTATTCAACTAAGAGAGCCAACAAGGCACCTCAACCCTTATCTAGGGGAATCTAGAGGAGTTAGTCCAGAGCCCTTCACGGGGAATTCGGCTACACTCTTGTGTTATACGTGGTGTTTAGTTTAAATAGTTTGTTTAGGTCATAATAGTTTTTAATTCCGCATTTAGTGACCATTAGATTAGCCATCACCTATTCACCCCCCTCTAGGTGATTTACAATTGGTATCAGAGCCAAGTGCTCTGAATTTGGGTCTAACAACCTAGAGTTAAAGATCCTCATTTTTAGGCTAATCACAATATTTTTGTACACACCATGGACTTCATATCACCACCCATGTTTGACATTTTTACATCCAAATTTGGAAGGTTAAGATGTCTTTGTACCTCAAAGCCCTAGGCATTCATGTTTATCTTGCTACCACAAATGATTCATATGTTAATAATTGTAAGAATATTGAGGCTAATGCAAAAGCCCTACATGCTTTAAGATCTACCCTAAATGATGATTATTTATCTAGGGTTGCTAATCTTGATTTAGCTTTTGTAGTTTGGAACACCCTCCTCTCCCTTGGCGAAAATGATCAATACTATGCGGGGAGCGACTCGGATGTTGGAAGAAACATCTCCAACGTGTGCTATATGGTCCAAGGGGATAACCCCCTTGAGGTAAATACCGAATCCGAGTTAGATGATGAAGACATGTCATATGATGAGCTTACCACTTTTTGTCAACTCCTACTTGAGAAATATGACATGATTAAAAAGGAAAATAAAAATTTGAAAAAGAAATTTGATTGCATGCATAAGGAAAATGATTCTTTTAAAAATAATATTGCATGTTTAGAAAAAGAAAATGAAATTTGAAATATGAGAATGTTTCCCTTATGTCTAAATTTAATGATCTTTGTGAAGGAAACACTTGTTTGAAAAATGAAATTATTTTGGTGGAAAAACAAAAGGAAATTGTTTTGCAAGAAAATAACTCTTTAAAAAGAAAATTTGTTGAAAAAGAAAAGAAAATGTTTTTCAAAAGAAAAAGAAAAATGTTTTTACATCTCATCATGCTTTACATGCCATCATTAATGATAATGAGATGAATGTTTTGAAAAATAGAATTAATTGTTTGAGCTCTACTTTGAGTATATGTGCATTTAACCACACTAGATTGGAGTCCTTGTTTTCAAAGAAACAAACTCCACACATTCATGCACATCATCATCATGCATATGCACACTTTGCACGCCATGACCACACCCACACTCATATGCATCTTAAGGTGTACAAGTGTACACATTGTGGCCACAAAGGCCATTTAGCAAAGTTTTGTTATGATAGGATACATCATTTAAATTTTGCTAATAATAAAAATGTTTGGGTGCCTTACAAAGCTAACCGCCAAGGACCCAAAAGAAAATGGGTACCAAAACCCCCACCTTGTGTTTTTGATGTAGGTGAGGGCTCTCACACGACGTGAGAGGGATGGTTGCCTTGGTAGTGGATGCAATTGGACTTGATGGACACATATTTGATGCATCGCTATCAAGAAGTTTTGGTGGGACAACCACCATGTTTGGAGTTTTGGAACATAGTTTCTTAGTTGGTAACTAGTTCTAAACTCTTAGTTTATTTACATGCTTCTATTTCATAATATCATATAGCATGTCTATGTTTATGTATTTTTGTGCTTCATGTGGTAAATACTAGTTTAAATGTAGTTTTTATCAAACTTGTATTTATACATGTACAAATAGTGAGAACAAATTGATTTATATATGTTTTCACTTCATAATCATTTGTACCCACTTTATGCACATGTATATGCTAGTTTTGATGATTTTCTCATTTACAATTGTCTTACCTATTTTCATGTTTTACTTCATGTATATGTAATTTTTATTCAAATCTAATAAATATACATGTAAACCCGTGAGTCTCTTGCCTTCATGCAAATACTTTTAATAGACTCTTTTATGTTTGGGATATGTATGTGTATTGTTAGGATTGGATAAATCATACATATACCTAGAAGTTTGTTTTTAAAATGAAAAATGAATTTTCATGTTTTGTTTAATAAAATGATATTCTTGTTTCATTTGAGCTTCATTGCCTATTTTCATGAAAATGCTAATTACATGACTTTTGAATATTCACCTTTTACTTTGTTTATTCATGACTTTGTTTCATGATAATTTTGAGCTTTATAGACCACGAGTGCTTAAATTTTTATGTATTTAGTAGTATTCATGAAATACATATGTTTTCTAGTTTTTGAAGGATCTTTAACTAGTTTTATCAAAATTATTTTAACTAGTTATTATTCTTCATTTGGTAGTGATTTTCAATGCTCAACTATTTTCAAAACTATTTTTGAAAACCCCTACCTTCGATGGGCGGATGGATGGGCGAGTATGCCTTGCAAGCTTTATTGAAAATCTTTTATCTTGAGCATATGAAGGGTGGTAGGTTATGAGTTATATACATGATTTACCTTGTTATTTTACAATTGGTATATTACTCATATTTTGTTTTCTATATATGTATGCTTCACTTCAATTAATATCAATGTCTATTGGTATTCTCTTTTCATACATATATATGATTTTCATGTGCTTGTTTTATAATTGGTTTACATGTTTAAAGCACAAGATTAGTTTATGCTAAGCTTAAGTTTAAAACTTTATTTTCAATTGGTATTTCAATTGACCTTTTAATAAAGCTTATGCATAGTCTTTCAATTGATATCAATATACTTCAATTTTGAATTTGTTATAAATTTACAATTGGTATCAATATGTTTTATCTATTTAAAAATTCAAAATTTTTGAATATTAAACATTTTTGATTTGTATTGCCTATATGCAAGGAGAGCTTAACATCTCTTCTACATATAGATTCATGTTGAGTGTATCTTGTATTGAGGAGCTTGACAAACTCTTCTTTATGTGATACATGTGTGGAGGGGGAGCTTCACATCTCCTCTTATGCATTACATAATATGCATTATGTGAATTAGGGCTTGTCATCCCTCTTTCATGTAATGTATATGTGTAGGGAAGTTACTTTACCGTCTTCCTCTTCATGAATGTATATCGCATATAACTATTTATGGATTTGTTTTTACCCCTTATTGATCTCTTTGTTTATGACAAAAAGGGGGAGAAAAATTTGTTGATTTTGTTTTTACCCCTTTGTTGATGATTGACAAAAAGGGGGAGAAAGATTTTGGTTTATATGCATGTTTTTGTGAAAAAGGATTGTTTATGCATATATGTTTTGTTTTGCAAATAGGAGAAAAAGTATTTGATGAGTTTTATGCTTGTTTATGCATGTTTATCTCCTTATATTTGCATACATGTTCATGTGCTTCATTGAATATATTATTGTTTATTGTGATGCATGAGTTAAGGGGGAGCTTCTTTGAAGCTTTACTTTAATCCATGCATATATAACTTCATGAGTTTTGTCATCATCAAAAAGGGGGAGATTCTTGGCCTGAAGGCCCATCACTCTAGTTTTGATGATGATCAACTCATGTAGTATAGTACTAATGATCTTGTGTTTAATTAGTGACAGATTCATGATCAAGATCTTAGTAGGTGCATCGCTTCAACAAAGGATTTGAAGTCAAGTTTTGGAGCTAGCACGGTTTGATCCAAGAGCCATTGGATCGTGTTTGGACCAAATCAAGAAGACTTCAAGTGAAGACTTCAAGAAGATGAAGACTTGTATCTAGGTTTGTTTTATAAGATTTTGTTTTTAGTTAAAATGTAAAGGATAGAATAGTTTGTGGATTGCTCAAGTATACCATGCACACACACTCTTGATTTAGTTGTCTTTTCATAAAAGAATTTTCAGTTTAGAAAAGACTTTTCATTTTGGAAAATTAGTTTTGCAAAATCAAGTTTTGGAAAAACAGTTTTTATTTTGAACCAATATTTTCAAGTTACAAAAATAGTCCAAATCATTTGTAACATGCCTTGATTTTGTACAAGCATGTTTGTTTATCAAAGTATATTGGTAAAACTATTTTTGTAGATTTTTAGTATATTTTATGGGATTTTATTTAAGCCAAAATGACTTAACCTTCTTCCCAGTTTTTCTGTTCTGGCGTAAGCCGGTCGACCCAGGCGATCTACCGACGTGCACAGACATGCACGCCTTGACCTGGCAGGAGGCCGGTCGACCGAGCCGGTCGACCGTCCAGAGATCTCTGCTCTCTGGAAATGCCCCGGCCGACCGAGCGGTCGACCGGACAGAGAGCTTGCTCTCTGTATCCTGGATCGGTCGACCGGCCGGTCGACCGATGGCACAACGGTCTGAAATATGACCGTTGGCCGGCCGACCGACAGGTCTGACAGACCCCAACGGCTAGTTTTTCTAGCCCTATAAATTGGGGGTTTGGCCATTGTTTTTGACCAAGATTTTCAAGTGGGTTTTCACTAGTTTTTCCTAAACTATTTAGAGGTTTTCCTCCACTTGATTAAGAGCAAATATTTCCAATCAAAAGGAAAGTTTTATCAAGAGTGTTTAGAAAGTGATTTTCTTGAGTCTTCCTCTACCACTCTCATCCTTGTTTTTCTCACAAACACTTGAGCAACCCATTGACATATTTATTCTATAGGAGTGTTTTTGTGAGAGTGTTTATTGGTGATCAAAGTGTTTAGATCACCAAGAGATCTTTTCTTGTTCCTTGAGGAGGCGAACGTGTGTGTCCGCGTTGTTTCGAGTTCGGGTGCGAACTTGTTGTTTGAGGTGCGGCCTCAGCGAGCCGGTGGGCTTGCCTTGTGTACGGACTAGGGAGTCCGAGAGCTTGTAGGTGTTGCGGCACCGAGTGATCCAGTGGGATCGATTTTAGTGAAAATCCTTCGTGTGTCGAAGGCGGGGATGTAGAGCAAGTGTGCTCGAACCTCGAAACAATTCCTTGTGTTTGCGATTGCTCTTTCTATCTCTCCCTTACTTGTTTATATCTTGCATGCTCTTATTGTGTTTAACTTTATATGCATGATATACATTTGTGCTTAATTGTTATATTGCTTGGGATTGTTTGCTAACACTTGTATTCAACCAAGAGAGCCAACGCGGCACCTCAACCCTTATCTAGGGGAATCTAGAGGAGTTAGTCCAGAGCCCTTCACGGGGAATTCGGCTACACTCTTGTGTTATATGTGGTGTTTAGTTTAAATAGTTTGTTTAGGTCATAATAGTTTTTTAATTCCGCATTTAGTGACCATTAGATTAGCCATCACATATTCACCCCCCCTCTAGGTGATTTACATGACCCACTTCCTGAACCAATATCGACTCCTGAACCTTTACTTTACTTAAGTCACTTTCTGAGTCGGTATTAGTTCCTATACTTCCTAAGTCCAAGTCAATCATTCCATCTTTTCAAACTCTATTTTGGGACAAGGGTGTTGATAAATTGACTCCAAAATTATTTGTGAAATTTGAAAATTAATGGGGTAAAATTCTTAATAAAAATCATTCATGTATACATCATTTTAGTAGGTTATATTAGAGAGGTTTCTGGTGGGTTCCTTCGAACTCCACGCAAATTAGATTGGGCCGCATTTCGTGGACCAATCAGACCACCACCGGAACCACTACCATAAGGTAATATTTTTATCCCTTTCTTTTTTTTCATGCATCTATGCATTAATACATACATTGAGGACAATGCATGAGATAGGTGGGGGAGGGTTCTAACATAACCTAGGTTTTCCTTTTATTACAAAAAATAGAGAATTTTTTATTATTAACATTTTCTTTACTTTTTAAAATTTTTGAAAATAGAAATAATATTTTGACATATTTTTTGTAAGAAATTAAGTCAATTTTAAAGAATAGGAGAACCATAATTAGAATTTCTTATACTTGTTCAAAATAAGATTATTTGTTTGATTTCTAAGGTTAGAAAAATTTTGAAAAGTAATTTAGTCTTGATTTTTACCTTCATGATATATGCATGCTTTATACACTTACACACTTAGGGTTCAAAAACAAAGATTCTTATGCCTTATAAAAAAAAGAAAAGAAAAGAAAAAGAAAATATATATATATATATATATATAATATATATATATATATATAAATCTCTGATTAAGCTGGGTATTTGAGCCTCATAAAGCATAAGTATTCACGCCTAAAAGCTGTGCATATAATAATATCCTTAGTTTTGTGGCCTTGTTTACTCGAGTTCTTAAGTCCTTTGGGTATTTTTTCATCCGGTGCCCTAGCACCGTTTGGTTTGGGAGTCATAGATTAAAGGCTCGTTCATGGGCAGATTAGAAAGCCTAATGAACTAAGGAATAATACCACCAAAAAATAAAAAATTAATAATAAATAAGGTATAAGAGTTTGAGTTAAAGAACCCTTAGTCAAAATTTCACAATCACGAAGGTGCATATGACTTAAGGTAGAATAATAGACTAGATGAGAAGTACAATTTGACTCCTTACTTTGATTGATAATAAATTTTTGAATAGAGACTAAGTTTAGGAATGAAATATTCGGTTTTTTATAACTTATAGATTACTTAGTTCTTACAATAATATTTCAAATATTTTTCTCTTTCAAAATGTGTTTTTAAAATACTAACATTTTTCTCTTTCTTTATGGATTTTGTGGGTGCAATCCACTGAAAATCCTCACGAGACAAAACTCATCCTCTAGGGAAAACCTAGAGGTTTAACGGCTTGTTGCACATGCTCAGTACAATCGCGCAACCTGCGAAAGTGGTCTAATATTTTTTGGTTTAGTTTTGTTGTTTTGCTCGAGGACGAGCAAAAAATAGGTATGTAGGTGTGATCGGTTGCTGATATTGCACATTCATTGTCACATTTTCATGCTTATTATATATAAACTCTGCTTTTAATTCTAATTATTGTCTAATTTATATGCAAGCCCATTGCCAAAGGGAAGGAAAGAGAAACGAGCCCAAAAGCCCATCAAATTCTGATTTAATTAAAAATTAATTCAAAATTAGAAAATTAGGGCAGATCAAGGTGAATCAGAGAGGATAAAATTGGTTGAACATCGGTTAGAACAAATCTCTACAAATCAATCGGTTAAAGCCAAAGATCAAAGGCAGTTTCATCAAATTCAGGACCCAAAACTGCAAATCCAGACGGAGATAACATCATATCATGAAACCAGGAAGCGCCACCCTCCGGTGTAGCCACGTGGCAACACGTTTGCCGCGGAAACGCGACAAAAGTCGCGTTTTTGCGACTTTGTTGAAGCCATTAGGGGAGCGTTTGCTCCCCCTATCTTCGCACGCTCTCCTCTATTAGGTTTTTGGCTATAAATACTAGGTTTTCTAAGACTACAAGAGCAACCAAGCAGAAATAGATTTTAGGCCAGTTTTTCATTCTTTTTAGTATAGGTTTTTTATTTTTTTTTTTATGTAATTTTTTCTTTTCTTTATGTAACTGAGAGGAGATACGAGTTTCATAGAGAAATGAGAGCAAGCTTGTACTGAGGGTGACACCGGTGTAAGTAAGTCTTTTCTTCCACTGTTATTTGAATTGAATTGAAGTTTTTTTTTCTTCTTTTCTCTTGTTTTCGTTTACTCTCCTCTGATGTGTTGCAATCCAAGTGAATACAATAGCCTCGAGACTGTTTCACTATTGCAAGTGCCCTTGATGCCCTATGGTGATGAACAACCATTCTTTTGTTTTTTAGCTTGCCCTTTTATTCTTAGTGTCGATCAAGCACGCCATGCTTGATCGCCTTCAAAAACTAGGTAAGTCGTAGCTACGGATCCAAGGTATATGAGCATTGAAGAGGTAAGTAATTTTTAATTTAGATCACCACCAACCCACAATCTCCCAACTCTTTATCACTTTTTTTAATTTCTTTGTATTATCCATTTTCTATTTTTTTCACCTTCTCAATCTACCACTTACTTCCTAACTTAACTTTAACCTATTTTTCTTTTCTTTTAAAGAACTAAAAGAAGATCTTTAACCATTGAATGTAACCTAAGAGAACTTCTATCGCTAGTCCCTCCTTGTGGATCATGACCCTCATAGTCACTTACTATTGCGGTAGTATTGAGTACTTGCACTACCTATTCTTAAGTTCTAAAATTCTGTATTTTTGTGTGTAGGTTCCAACTCAGTCAGGACTCTCTCAATATTTATGAGCCGCGGCCGTAAACATCAGATTACAATATAAATAGAGTTCATTTTCACAAAAATTTTCACAAAATCCATTTGAGATTTATCATTTGAGAAAATCAAATGTTTCAAATTTAAAGCTTTTGAGTGTAAATGTTTTGTTTTAAATACCAAAAATTATTTAGAAAAGTTTGATGCTAAATCTTAGAAGGAATTTTTGTATGTTATTCCAACACTAGTAAAGCTTATAAAGTTTTCAATAGATCAACTTTGACTATTGAGAAATCTATGCATTTAAGTTTGAGGAATTTAACCCTCTTGTGAAAAATATTGTAGATTGTCAAATTGATTCTTTAGGAGAAGATATGGAGAATATGTCAACGAAGGACTCACCGTATTAAGAATAAAAACCAAGAGAAGATCTAATTAGTGAAGTTCAAGAAGTGCAAGAAGAAATCCAACCAACTCAACTACTTCTGAAGGATTGGAGATACGCTACAAGTCATCTTAAAAATCTTATCATATGTGATGTATCAAAGGGAGTAACTACTAGATCCAAATTTCATAATATTTTTGGACATTATGCTTTCATTTCACACATTAAACCCAAGAATATCCTCAAGTCCGAGGGTGACTCATATTAGGTACTTGCCATGCAATAGGAGCTCAAATAATTTGAGTGTAACCAGTTTGAAAACTTGTTCCTAGACCCCATGATAGACAGGCATTATTACTAAATGAGTCTTTAGAAACAAGTTGACTAAGTGGGGTAATATAGTTAGAAAGAAGGCTAGAGTAGTGCCCAAAGTTACAATCAAATCGAGAAATCAAATTTGAGGAAACCTTTGTACCGGTAGCACGACCTGAAGCCATACATATAACCCATGCTTTTATCTCATTTAAAGATTTCAAGTTGTATCAAAAAGATGTTAAAAGTTTTTTCGTAATGGTTGCATTGATGAGGAGGTATATGTTGAAGAACCCCCCGGGCTTGTTGATCCTACGCATTCCAATCATGTATTTAAGATAGAAAAGATTTTATATGGTTTGAAATAAGCTCCAAAAGTTTGATATGAAAAGCTTAATAGTTTTTTTAAATAAAGATTTTTTTAAAGGTAAAGTAGATACTACATTGTTTACCAAGCATGTTGATAATGATATTTTAATTATGCAAATTTATGTTTATATTGATGATATTATTTTTGGTTCTACTAATGAAAATCTATATAAAGAGTTTGATTTATGTGTGAAGGATGATTTGAAATGAATCTGATGGGTGAGCTCAACTACTTTCTTGGGCTCTAAATCAAGTAAAGTAGTGATGAAATCGTTGTGAGCCAAGCCAAATATACCAAAGAGTTAAGTCAAAAATTTGGGCTAGAAAATGCGGAGATTAGCAAGACTCCAATGACTACAACAATCAAGCTGATAAGAACGAACAAGGTAAAAGTGTTGACATTAAATTATACTATAGTATGATTAATAGTTAGTTATATTTGACGGTGAGTAGACTGGACATTAGTTTAGTGTTTGTGCTAGATTCTAATCGTGCCCTAAATAATCTCATTTGAGTAGGGTAAAATGCATTATCAAATATCTTAATGACACTATTGGTATTGGCTTGTGGTATTTGAAGAACAGACAATTTAACATGATGAATTATTCGGATGCCGACTATACTAGTTTTAGAGTGGATAGAAGAGCACTAGTGAAAGTTGTCAATTTCTAAGAAATTATTCTATTTCGTGGTCTTCTAAGAAACAAAATTTCATGGCCCTCTCAACCGTCAAGGTGGAGTATGTTGCCGTCGGGGCTTGCTGTGCACAAGTCCTTTGGATGAAACATACTCTCATTGATTATGATTTGAATTATGATCATATGAAGATTTATTGTGATAATACTAATACTATTCATATGATAAAAATGCAAATCAACATAATAAGACGAAGCATATAGAGATTCAATATCACTTTCTTAGATATCACTATGAGAAAGGAGTATTGAAATCGATTATATTTCTACCGATTTATAATTGACCGATATTTTTACAAAACTTCATACTTACAATAGATTTTCCTTTATTTGTAGTGAATTAAATGATTGCATGATAGAAATTTGATTTTTATGTCTGGAATTCAATTGGTATCAATTTCAGTTAGTATTTTTATTAGTTTTTAAAATTACTTCATCTCAATTTTTATGTACGACATAAAGGGGGAGAAGAAATTTTGAGTTATTTTGTTTTGTGTTATTTTAAACTACTTACATTCTCTTGTTTCATGCAATATTTAGCTAGTTATTGTAATTTTCTATTGCATATGATTTTGATGGATGGTGGAATGGATAGATGGATGGCCGCTTATACATATTGCTTAATCAAACTGATATTATTAATATGCAGTGACTTGCGTATCTTTTGTTTTATATATATATATAATATATATATATATATATATATATATATATATATATATATATATATATATATATATATATATATATATATAAGTCATGTTGAACTTGATTTATATAAGAATATTTTTAGGGGGAGTTTTTTGAAAGCTATTCATTTTTATAAAATAACTAATAAGTTATGTTATCATTAAAAGTGGGAAACTGCTGGCCCAAGGGTACAATCACCTCTTTGTTTTAATGATTCTAAAACTCATGTGGTTAAGTGTTACTAATCAAGATCTAGTGTTTTTAAGTTTATAGGTTTCAGAGTTAGGTATTTAGCTTCACTCTTCTTTCAAAAGAAGGTATCGAGACACTCAAGTTGATTCAAGCATGGGACTAAAGCTCGAAAAGTCAAAACTTGAATTATGGAGAAGCCCACTTGAATAGGACTTGAAGATAGTACAATTTCTTGTAAGAATTTAGACTGTTTAAATTTACAGTATTTGATTGGATGCTGGAGAATTTCACACACACACAAAAGATTTTTCAAAATACAATTTTATAGTTTTCATGATTTAGTTTTTGATAGACAATATATCTTCAATTAAATTTTTATCTGTTTTCATAATTTAATCCTACTCAAAATATTGCAATATCTATATATAGTTTTATAAAAATATCAAAAGATTTACCAACAATTTTCAAAAACAAAGAGTTTAACGTTTTGGGCTACGCCAGTGGACCACCCGATGGACCGCATTTTGTGCAGAGTATTTCTGTGCTGTAGATGGTCGACTGTATATGCACAAAACATGCACAAAGCCTAAGCTCAGGGACCGATCGACCGCCTGGTCCATCGGTGGTCCCAACTCTATTCGGGCAGTCTCTTGTTCATCGATCGTGCGGTCGACCGTCAGGCCTGTACTGACTCTGAGCTAAGTTTGGCTCTCTGGACGATCAACCGCTTGGTTAATCGTCTGCAACGGCTAACTTCTGTTAGCCATGCGGTAGACCTCTTGACGTGCAAAAATGATAGCATCCTTTTTAAAACAGCTATATTTGAATTTAATTGTTTTGTTTTATACCCAAACAGATATATTTTGCTTTTTCAGGGTTTTATCAAGTGTTTAATAACTGGATTAACTCTCTAATGATATTCTCCCTCTTTCTATTCTTTGTAGAGAGTTTCAATTAAGAAAAATTCCTAGAAAATTGTTTGAAACATTAAGAAAAATTCAAGTTTCAAGTTTTCAAAAGAGCTTTCATTTTCTACTCATTTTGTGCAAGTTTTCAGCTTTCAAAGTTCAATTTGTTACTGATTTTCTCTCACAAACTTATTGAGCCCCAAATCTACAATTTATACTATATGACGTTGTATTTAAGAGAGTTTGTGATCTTGAGGTCACCAATGATTGTATTCTTCATTTTCTTTGAGAGCTCCTCTTGGGTAGAGGATTGAAGGTTGGAGCTGAGGCTTCGGGTTTTGTGGATTCTATTGTAGTTGAGTTCTAGTGGAGATAGTGAAAATTCTTCATTGCCGTAAAGGCGAGGATGTCGAGCAAGTTGCTCTAAGCTCGAAACAAATATTTTGTGTTTGCGATTACTACTCCCTCTTACTCATTCCTAATTACTTTTGTTTGTTTATAATTGCCTCATATTTTTCACTTGATACTTATTACTCTATTCTTCTAGCTATTATTTTATTGGTTGTATTCATTTAATTAAGAATTGATTTGAACGCCTCAACTCTTCTTTAAGAGGAATTTTAAGGAGAAGTGCAGAGCTCTTAACGGAGTATCTGTCTTCACTTCTTGGTTTTGATTTGCTGAGTAGTTATAAATTTAATTTTATTTTTCGCACTTAATTAGCACATTACATATTCACCCCTTATAGGTAATTTCTAGAGAGAGCTGAAAAGTAAAAAGAGAAAAAGAGAGAGAAAGAGAGAGCTTTAAAGAGGGGGGAATGGGAGAGAGATATTTAGAGAGAGGGAGAGAGGGTATAACCTCACCTCATCACCGCATAACAACAACAACAATAATAATAAAGATAAAAATATATATATCATTATAATGCACATGTATATTGTATTACATACAAATATAAATACCCCACATTAAATACTCATATATTATAGATAGAAATACACACATGAAAATATATTTATTTGTTTCAAATCATTCGTTTTACTTAAAACATTTTCTCAAAACAATAATTTATCAACATTATAAATAATTTATTACCACACAATAAATCAAATTATTGGTATAATCAAGTATTAGCAGGTAGGGATATCATCGTTTTGTAATCTAGGGCTTAAAAGTGAGAGGAGATGGGTGGAGAACTATTTGGTGGTAAAGATGTAGATCGAAAAAGAGATAGAATGATCGAGTATACAGAGCCATGGATACCTCTTTGAGATCTGTTAGATTTGAATGGGCTGATGTATAAGGGCGCCATGCCCAAGCCTAAGTCCAATCAATAATTAGGTTTAGCCCAAAAGGCTAGTCTATTTCTAATTTGAATTGATTTGGTAAAGCATCCAATATAGGCCACTAGATTAGCCAACGGGTGAGATCTATTTAGATATCTCTCATTACTCCTAAATCTCCGAAGACTAGAGTTTGCCTCCTCCATGAAAAGAGCCAAGTCCTCCTCTCTTTCTACACTAGATGCAAATAAGAGATTTGCAATTTCTTCTCTCCTTCAAGTCTCCAACAATGATTGCTTATTCTACTTAGATCGTGAATCATGATGAAGGATTCTCGCAGAGTTCGTTGTAGTTCCTTCCACTGTCAATAGGAAGATCACTCTTTTGAAGAGAAACTCTTTACATCAAAGAGATACGGTTCCACTATGGTATTTATACAGTTTATGTAAACACGTATGTAGATACCTCAAATTATTACAAGATCAAACTAGAAAAAGTGCTCGACATCAATGGGTGATAGATTCACCTTGGTAAAAGGTAATTGTCATCAATTAGACCTGAACCCATTTAATTAGTAACCCTAACCCTCTCACTTGCTCTCTCCCTCTCTTGGCCTCTCCCTCTCTTGGCTTTGAAACCCTAACATGCAACAACTTGATCTTGTTGATGTATTTTTGCAGAGTCTCGTTCGAGAATTTCTTCTCTTATGTTGTGACGACGACTTCCTCTTCAGATTTTGGCGATTTTACAGTCGATCTTTTGGAGCCACTGCTCTTTCGAATGAAGAGGGAAATGATGGGGACCTTCTCTACTTTAAATTTTATGAAGAAATTGTTGTTCTGGCTTTTGGTTTTGATGTTGTTTAGGGATGTTGCTGTGACATTGGGTCAGCCTGAATAGATTTGGGTTTCTTGAGGCCGAGCATGAAGATGCAAAACTTGGTGGCAGATTTGAGGAGAGAGTCCGGGAACTGACTACTTTTAGGATCAAAATCTGAGATTGTGGTGATGAGGCTGTGGGAAGGCTAGAGAGGGAGAGCTTCCCCCTTGAGGAAGACATTGTTGGAGCGGAAGAGCGAAATGCTCAGGCCGATGATGCTGAGGACGATGAAGAAGAAGAAGTGTTGGCCCAAAGCCTATCACTCTAGTTTTGATGATGATCAACTCATGTAGTTATAGTACTAATGATCTTGTGTTTAATTAGTCTCAGATTTATGATCAAGATCTTAGTTGGTGTTTAGCTTCAACAAAGGATTTATGTCGAGTTTTAGAGCTAGCACGGTTTGATTCAAGAGCCTATGCATCAAGACCACATCAAGTACTCAAGAGGAGTCTAGTTCTTTGGATCGAGCTTGGACCAAGTCAAGAAGATGAGAAGACTTCAAGATCAAGACTTGAGTCTAGGTTTGTTTTTATAAGATTTTGTTTTTAGATAAAATGTAAAGGATAGAATAGTTGGTGGATTGCTCAAGTATATCTTACACACACACTCTTGATTTAGATAAGTTTTCATAAAAGAATTTTTATTTTGAAAAAATACAAAAGAGTTTTCTTTTTGAAAAAATACCGGTTTGGTTTTGGAATTCAAAGTAATATGTTTTAACCAAAACCATATTTAGAGCTTATTATCAAAACATAGATATTTCATCTTGTATGTGTAGTGGATCATATCCATACACTCTATGCTTTAAAAGTTGTTTAAATATCTTGTTTTTGTGTTTGGAGAAGTTTTGAAAAAATAAGTTTTGGAAAAACCATTTTGGAAAAATACAGTTTTTGTTTTTAGCCAAATTTTCTAAGTTACAAAAATAGTTCAAATTGTTTGTAACATGTCTTGATTTTACTTAAACATTTTGTTTATCAAAGTGTAATATTGACCTAATTTTGTATATTTTTCGTGAATTTATGGGATTTTATTTTAGATAAAAAGTCAACCTTTTTAATCCCTTAAGTGACCTGACCTGGCTTCTGCCGGTCGACCGGACCGGTCGACCGAGCTTGAAGTCGGTCGACCGAGTCGGTCGACCGACGTGCACAGACGTACACGCCAGTCTGGCTGGAGGGCCGTCGACCGGGACGGTCGACCGTCCAGAGAGCTCTGCTCTCTGGAAAGCCCCGGTCGAGCCTGCTCTCTGTATCCAGGCCACGGTCGACCGGCCGGTCGACCGCTGGCTCAACGGTCAAAAATCTGACCGTTGGTCGTGATCATGGCGGTCAACTGACAGGTCATTCTGGCTCCCAACGGCTAGTTTTTCTAGCCCTATAAAATGGGGCTTTTGGGGGCTGTTTTAGTTAAGATTTTTTAGAGAGTTTTTAAAGCCACTTTTCCCTACTCTATTAAGAGGTTTTTCCACTTACTTGAGAGCAAATATTTCCAATCAAAAGGAAGTTTATCAAGAGTGTTTTAAAAGTGATTTCTTGAGTTTTCCTCCATCATTTCAATCCTTGTTTTCTCACACAACACTTGAGCTATCCATTACTA